>JAHBCN010004410.1:0-64531 GCA_019359885.1 Listronotus oregonensis
CAATTAAATTTAGAATATAGCCAATAACTGAAGACCTAAAGTACTCAAAGCTGTAAATAAATCTGTACAGTTTCATTGTGGCGCAATTCTTAGGTCTTCGCGAATGCTTTCGAGCGAGAAAAAGTTTAGCACGATTCCGACGGGCCCTGAAAATGGCCCCCAAAGTCCCAAAAATGAGTTTCCCGCGAATATCTGCCAAAATATGCGAATAAGAGAATTTTTGTTTAGACAAAAAATAAAGATCACTACAAAATCTACAAAAATGATCCTTACCATTTTTTTCACAACACAAATATTTTTCGCCAGAACGGCCGTCGAAAAATCCATAACATTCCACACTGGATAGATGTGGTAGTAGTAGTTTCTTACTAAAAAATGCAGATAGGCCAAACAATATTTTATCTAAACGCAAAAAAGATGCTGAAAGAAATTTTCTGGGATCATTAAACACTTGCTAAGGTCTCGATAAAAAAGAAATGTATATAACATTTTTTCAAGAAATATCAATAAATTAATGAGATACTTTCAAAATATTGTGAAAAAAAAACTTTGACAGCTTTTTTTAATATTCTAGAAAAATAAGAATGGACCCAAACTCATATGCAATGATTGGTACGGGTTTTTCCATTCCGATGAACTTTGAATGATTAAAAAATATACATTATTGCCCGAGTAATGGAACAATCCGTCTGTCCGCTTATAAGTGGATCCATGAAGATAGCGGCATTTTAGCGGTAGAGCGGCAGCTGAAATGAGGGGACTTTTGGGTCCCGTTACCTCGAAAACTGTCCATTTTTCGAAAAAAAATATTAGGACCATTTTTGTAAATTATAAGGCGATCTTCATTTTTTGTCTAAACAAAAATTCTCCAATTCGCATATTTTGGCAGATATTAGCGGAAAAGCCATTTTTCGGGCCTTGAGGGGCCATTTTTAGCCCTTTCCTACCTGTTAATGTTGATAAACTTTTTTCTCGCGAAACCATCCCCGAAGACCTAAAAATTTCGCCACAAAGGAAAACTGTACGGATTTATTTACAGCTTTGTCCCTTCATTTTCTGGACTAATACACAAAACAGATTAAAAATAGGTTATTATTTCAAAACATAAATTTTGATAGTACAGTATGAAATAAAATATTGTACATTATTCGTCCGAAAAACCTTTACAGTATTCGTTTCGAAATTCCAGACTCGGCTCCTTAGCCACCTAGTCCGTAAACATTCCACTTATACTGTAAAAGTTAATTTTCTGGACTTATAACGTAAATATCCATTTCGATATAGTTTACCAAGTTTTTGCGAAAATTCCTTCTGGCTCATATGCAGCATAAATTATTCATACCGAGTGTCATTGTCATTTGGACTTTGCATTATCCGCGTGGAATATAATATGGGGGATAGAAGTTTAAACTTTCATGTAAATCGCGATGTACGTTTGAACGGCGATAAACTGAATCCGAATTAGGCCATTCGCTGTATGATTTCGTTGCATGTCAACTAAATTATACAACTATATTTGAAATGGAGCGATTTTGTGATAAATTATGCAAAAAAATATAATCTGCGCGTTGCAAACACTGAAAATGGATAGATGAATAAAAATACGGCTTCATTTACATTATATATTGTTAAATAACGCACTAAAAAATATCTGTAAATCGAGATATCAAAGCAATATTGGGCTTTGTAGGAATAAAACTCTATTGATTAAAATAATGCATATAATATTTATAAATTAAATTATTATATTATATTTTAATTATTATTTAAATTTGTATACACAAAGCAAACCCTTTAACTTCCATTGTCTTTATTTGTTAATTGATACACAACGTTTCGGTTAGTGATGTGACGGTTCAGCAACAGCAGCCAGATATTCGGAATGTCTACACTAGGCTTGCTAAATACATTTTAAATGTTTGCAATTATTACAGCTTTTTTTTTTTTTCTTTCAGTGGGTTTCTTTATGAATAATTTTTGCTTCCGACCATTGTATACGGTGTTGTTTTGACCATGCGTGTTTGGCAGTCCCTGATTTCGACGTTTCACCTCGTTCAGTATGTTTTTGTGTTTTTTAACTCTAATTTATAGCGGTCTTTTTGTTTCCCCGATGTATACTTCACTTTTTGAAACATTGTTGTCCGGTCTCGTCTTAGTAAGAATACTTCTCAGAGTGGTTTGGGATTTAAAGGCTGTTTTAAGGTCGTAGCTTTAAAAATAACCTAAGCGTAAAAACTTTTTAAAATGTCACATTTTGATCTTACCAAACCATTTGATTGTGGCCACCTAGATACAATGTTAAAAGTTTATCAAAAAATGACCTAAGCGTAAAAACTTTTTAAAATGTCACATTTTGATCTTAAAAATGAAAAGAAAAATAAAAATACAGCGTGTTTTATTTAAAATTTTAAAACCGAAGCCATTTTCGGTAAAACCGGAAGTGATCAAAAAGTGAAAGATAGGCGAAAACTCTCCTCTTCACATATCATTTACCTATACCATATCTCATTTTGATACACCCAATACTTTAGATGTTATAACTTGTCCAATAGATTCGTTGACACCTAGTATACTCTAGTGATAAAGAAACACTAAAAAAAAATTTTGGGTAACATATAAAAAACTTAGGTGTCTCTTTAAATCTCAGCCTGGACGTGACACATAACATCTTAAATAGTTCTACTTGTTGATACAGAGAAAACGCCTTTTTATTGAAATTTCAGTTATTAATTTTGTAATTTTTTTTTCGTATTTAATTTTTAATTTTCCATCCCTTTACCCCACATACAGAAATGCTTTGGGCTGCCCAAATATATTTTTGGCCCAAAAAACCTTCATTGTATCTCTATCTTTTATGTTTAACGAAATAAAAAAAAAGGTATTTTAGTTACCCGGGTTTGCACAAGAAAATAATTTAAATTTAAACCCCCACTTCTTTATTTCTATTGGTATCAGCTGAGATAGTTCCCCACAACCATTTATCTGCTTTAAATGTTTGGTGCATGTTGCCAAATTGGCCAATTTATAGTTAAAAAAAATATTTTAAGTTTTTTTAATTTTTTTCATGTTAAAAAGTGCCGTTAATACTTAATTTAGTGCAAATACCTAGTTATTTTACGACGTTAAGTTAAGTAGGTATAGGAAGAAATTTTTTAAAAATATTATAACGCTTTATGCATTGGGATTTTTTAATACATAAGCAAAAAAAATTAAACTGAATTTAACCAAAAAAATACGACCGTTTTATAAAATGAATAGTAAATAGTTAAGACACTGCAATTTAAGTAAACCTGGCCCGGCCTGAATTTTAATAATTATTTTTTTTAAATTCGCCAGTCATAAAATAAAACTTTTTTATAGAGAAAATAAATAACATGGCCCGATATGCCTTTTTTTAAATAAAACCAAAGTACCTAGTTTTTTCCCACCGATTTAAAAATATCGTATAATCTTAACACTTCCAACATCGCTTGTTTTGAAAGCCTTGTTATTCCTGGTTCGTAGAAACGAAACGAGGACGAAAATGGGCCAATCAGAGACCAGTATCTAACATTTAAGTTCGAGAATTCTTCGCTGGATCTGAGCTAGTTGGTTAGTTATGGATGACGACCAAGGAGTTAAGTTTAAAGGTGTATGGAAGGCCAATACTGTAGAACAAAATTGTCCATCATTTTGTTTCGATATTATAAGTAACAAACAATAAACACAAAATTATAGTCACAATTTAATAAACACTAATCACTAAAATAAGGTTTTTATCAATATAAAAAACCTGCAACCCAAAAAAAAAGGTACTAGACAAAGAAAAAACAGTTGTATACTGCGCAAAGGGCACAAACTATAACTAAAATGACGAATTATGAGACGACGATGGTTAAACGCGCCGCGCGCCCCTTTTACTAAAAACGGTACTACGGCTCTCATAAAAGTGTAATGTGTTGCCTAACTACACACTGATTTATCAGTGTGTAAGGAGGAATACATTAAATTATTTCGTGGAATTTTGTTTTGCGCAGAATCGGCGTGGCCAACTCTGACAGTTAATTTCATACTGGGATGGACATTTTTTGATCAAATGGGCCATAGCATTGGGCTCCATACACCTTAAACTTCCTTATGACGACGAACAAAATTTGTTTTCTTTAGTACAACCGAAAAAACAAACAAAAACAAACATTCGTTCTTGTTTACTTTCTTTGTATGTTTTTTTTTGTCTATTGTTCGCTTTTTTTTGTCTAAATAGCGCAACCAAATGTTTGTTTACTCTTGTTTGACTAGTTGAAATAGTTATGGATGACTATAAAAACAAAATTTCTTTGATGTACCGATGTTCACTGGAACATGTGCGAACAAGAACAAAGAAACGTTTGTTCGCCGTTTTAACTTCACACTGAAGAAAAACGTTTGTTTGCTGATGTTTGTTTTTTCGGTGTGTACATAAATTTTTATGACCGACGTATTTTCGAACATGTTTGAACAAGAACAAATAAACGTTTGTTCGCGTTTTTTACTGTCTACACTAAAGAAAAACGTTTCTTCGCTGATGTTTGTTCTTGTTTGTTTTTTCGGTGTGTACATTATAAAGTTAAGTTTTGGTTTATTCGTTTGTTTCAACATAAAACTTAGTTCCTGTCTAAATAAAACTTTGGGTAAACTAATAAAATAATTTATTTGATTTTTTCTCCATATATAGTTACCCATGCTTATTATGACGTCTTTAAGATATATCCCATTGCAAGTACGAAAAAAATGTATGTTTAAAATAGTTTATTAATTAGTTCGAAGGGTAGGTTTTGTTTGTTTTTATCTAAATAAAATTAAGCTAATATAATAATTTATTTGATTTCTTTTAATTTAATGTTTTTCTATTTTTTAACTTGGAGAAGTATTCTGGATTATTGTAGATATTGGGACAAGTACAAAATTTATAGTTTAGCATTTATGTTTAAAAGTTAAGTTTGGTTTGTTCGTTCCTTTTTGAATAAAACTTTAAAAAGTATGTTTAAAATTTTATCTTGCTTTTTTTTTAAATAAACTTATGATACATAAAATTTAAAAGATTTAATTAATGAAGATATGCAATTTAAACCGTATAACCCTTATTATATGATACAGTAAAAAAATTAGTTAAAACTATTTTAGGGCAATAGAAAAAAAATTAAATGGATCCAATAATCAAAAAAATATTTTTAAAGCTGGTTTAATAACGAAACAAAAAGACATTTTTTTTGTGAATCTTTGTAATCTGTGTAATCTCTGTGCAATCTTGTAATCATTGTAATTCGTGTAATCTTGGGTGTAATCCTGTAATCCCCGTAATCCGTGTAATCTTCGTAATTCGTGTAATCTTTGTTAATCAGTGTAATCTTGACTTTTTTGTAATCTGGTGTACAGATTTTTATTGCGTTCCCCTCGGCTTTTTCCTAAGGATTGGGAAAAAATTTCTCAACAGCTCGTTTTCCTTTAATTTAATAAATGTTTTGCAAAAAAGAAATTGTTTTTAAAAAAAAAAAGTATTTTAAAATAAGAACTACAACAAAACGAACATTAATTTTTTGGTTATGTTTTAAAATCCTGCTTATAAGTAATTTACAGCGAAAATGTTAAAAAATTTGCACTAAAATGCCCATTTCTACTATTTTTGACACCTAACTAGTACTAAAGGTTAGAACAAACATAGAGTGACGAGATCAAATTTTTATGCAGATTAATTGCTATTACGTTAAACCAGTTTAAGTGTTTGTGAAATGTCAAAGCAGTCATAACTTAATTTTTGCAATCATTTCCCTATGACAACGATTGTTTATTTGTGTAATGAGATAATTGCCGTATATGGAGGTAAACTAATAGCACGAAGCTTTTGTGATTTGTTATATTACCGGACAAAAATATTCTTCAGTAAAATCGCTATGAAATAATGACATTTTAATTGGTATTTCAAAGTACAAATGACATCCCTTTATCAATGTGCACTTAAAAGTAACATGTTTACGCCATCGTGCCCACAAAGAGAACAAATAAAAAGAATGTTTTTATAAAATCGTACAAAAAATTATACTTTTTAAAATGATTTTTCATTCAAAAAGTGATATTTTTTTACAGTAGTGCAAAAGAGACTTTGTTGCACTAGGTAATGTAAATAAATAGCCAACATTTAATGCACAATTTTAGGTATTAACAAATGAACAAATCAACACAATTTAACATTAAAACTGACAGTTTAAACAATTTGTTAATTTACCTTTAGATGCACAGAAGACATCACTTGGTTTTAAACAGATTAAAGACGCTGGTGGTTATCGTCAATTTCTTGATTATTAGTAGATCTAGCAAGAAAGGATAATAAGGCTTTACTTAAAGACGCATCGATTTCCCTCCGATACAAAATTGTTTGGTATCCCCGTACCTCTTAAGGCTTAAAATGTCTTCCCCTTCACATGCCAATAAAGTAGCAGAGGACCGCCTAAACGCGTGACCAGTATCAAAGATAATACTACTACGAATAGATGGTTCATTTAAATGGGGCGTTTTGAATCAGTTCGGAGATATCAATGCTTCCGTAAATGCGAATAAAATTAAGTCGGTAACCTCTGCCCCAGCGAAACAAACCGTGCGACATTGCCAATGTCTGTCGCTTGTACCTTATTCGGAACACGAAGTAGCGAAAGCGGGCGGCTAAACGGTATGTGTATTTTCTAGTCGAGTTTCATCACGCCAATAGTAAAGGCCTGCAACACTGTTTAACTTTCGTTCAAGGATAGCGCGAAAATCTCTCTATGGACATCGGCTCGCGTTAGCCAAAGTCCATTAGGGGTATCAAAAATATAGCATTGAATGGTTCATCTTATCCGTAGTAGTATTATCATTGCCAGTATAGAGCTGCAGCTCCTGCAAATTTAAAACTCTGCGATTTTCAATGGATTTTTGCAAAAGTATTTACTGCAACAGGTTGAACTAAATATTTATTGTTTTTGTAAATAACAAACAGCCACTTGTGGAGTGTTTGTGGACTACGAGGGTTGACGTATTTTATTTTAACTCGGTATATCCTGACTAATAACAAACGATATTGGTTTATCGGTTTTTGTAAATGAAATTATTACCAGTAAAATATCATCTTTTTGTTCTATATTATCAATGGTCATTTTATTTAATTTGTCCCTTCCACAAGCACCCGTCATTTCAAATGTTGCGAGAATTTTCATCATCAAATATTTACTGTCCGGGACTTTTATCAAAAATTTGCGTAGGTATGTCTTTTTGGTCGATATCCCACTAAATTTCGTTCGTTTTAAAAATGGCTTTGAATAAGTCTTAATATCTTTGTTTTCTTGCAAAGAGAGCATCGATTTTACCATAGAAAATTCGGACCATAAAGTCGATGGTTTCATTTCTTTTGGTTTCGATGAAAAATATGCCAAAAGGATAGTTTCGATAAAAACACTTCGGTCTGAAAGAACGAGGCTGCCTTTGTGTGTATTATTAATGTCTTAAAAAAAGAGGTAGCCATGTATATTATTGGTGATAACACAGTTTAAGAAATTTATGTAGATAAAACGCGCTGCATCCAGTATATCATACGAAGTACAAAGTCATCCAACGAAGACTAATCAATGCCGAATTTGTGGCTTTTCTCGCAAAAAACCATATGTGAAATGGCTTAGTTATAAATTTGTTATTTAGAATCCTAAAGAAAATTTTAAAATATGATCAGAATTTGAACAAAAGGAATACGATGATTAAGAAAATTACAATTTTTTTAATAGGATACCATATTAAAATAATTTGTTTTTTAAAGCTTCTGTTTTTAAAAGTTTTAACTAGAATTATTTAAATTCATAAAAAAATTTGAAATTTTAATTCAAAAATGGAAGAAGGTAATAATAAATACCTGAAATTACAAGAAGTCAATAGTCTGTCAAGGTCTAGTATTTATTACTAATTTTAATAAATATAAGTAAAAATTAAACATTACACTTTTGTAAAATATTAACTTTTTTATTTTAAAAATGTAGTTATTATTACCTTTTTCCATTTTCGAATTAAAATTGCAAATTTCTTTTATGGAATAATTCTAATATTTCTAAAAATGAATACGAAATCCTTTTTATTGAAACGTATTGACAAAAATAAGACACTTTCAAAAACAAATAAAAAAATAAAATGTCCCTTTAAAAAAATGATAATTCTGTATCATATCATTTTTGTTTCAAGTTAAATCACTTTGTTAGTGTTCTTCAGAATTCTATGGAAAAAAAATGGCTATTTAGTCACTTTTTTTAGTCGTCCCACCATCTTTAACATAAAGTTTACTTTACACCTACAATGACCCTATTAAAAAAATATATATTGCTTTTAGGAAGATTTAGAAATTTCAAGCTTACGAAGCTGTTTTTAGTTCCAAATTCAACCCGGTTAATACGCTCGAATTGCGGTCTAACTCGGTATACATTTGTGCCAATTAACAAACATAAACTACTTAGAGTAAAACGTCTCAAGACATCCTCCCTAAAGCCGTCCTAATCCATGTAAATTGGCTGAAGGTGCCTGATTGATTAATTTAGCCCGTGCCGCAACATCGGCCAATTGAAGTTAAACGCGAACTTTCAAACTTGCATGCTTCCATCAAAACTATTTCCAAGATGAACGGTTATTGGGTTAGTTTGGCCTGACGGCTCGACCGCACAGCACTTCCGGTCGATGTGAGGTGACCGCCTTTGAGATTTTGTTACTTGAAGCAGCTATTTCCAATAAATATCATACGACAAACTCAATACGTGTTTATAGGGTCATCAGAAAGGAGTATTATAAAAGGCCGTTTGTACAATGAAGCGTTAATTTATGGTTTAAACCGTTAATCTATGGTTTAAACTAAGATGTAAACTATAATGCATGAAATAATTTTACAGCAAAGGTAAGCTGCCAACTTAAGTTTGATCTTTAGATTTGTTGTTTACTACAGCAAAACGGGGTGTGTCTGAGCGAGCATAGGAAATCCCATGTAAATTTTAAGGGGGTTAATTATTGCTTCCCTGTACATTTTACAAAAAAAATGTAGGATAACTTTTTGAAAGACCAATCTGACAAACCTCGTGCCAAGTTTCAAAAAATTTTAATAAGGAATCTTAAATTATTTAATTAAATGTAATTGAAAAATTTACCAAATTTTCGGTTCAGGTAAAAGCAAACAGACACCAGCCACCAGCAAACAATGTGTTAAAAGGGCTTTGTCAAATCGTACAGCCGAATCAAGGAATTTTTTTCGTTTCATCGATCCCAACCATTCCATTCAAAGTAAAAGACACTTTAAACATTATTTTTTTATCAAACCTTTTATTTAATGTAAAAATTAAGTTTAACTAATAAATACTACTATCAATCATTAAAAATTATTTTATTATGCTCAATTTTGAACATTAGCAGGATCTAAAATATTTTTATTTATTTTTACATCAAGCCTTTTTGGTTTATTTTAACCATTAAACGTATTGTCAATAAACTTGAGTCTAAAGCCATCGCAATAAATAATTGTTAATGTTTAACTCAGAAGATCGAAAATAGATCCGAAGAAAGAGAGAACTGATCTCTTAATATTTTACTAGGTGTGGAAAAATAAAATGAAATAAAATACAACAACTTTTTTAAAAATAAAAAAGAACTACATAAAAAAAAATTAATCAAAATGTTCAAAACCCCAATTAAATAAACAATATCCCAACAGATCTAAAATTAATTTCTAACGTTGTAAGTTCATATTGCGATATTTTATTACTTTCTAACGAAATAGCTTTTGTAGCTGGTTTGATTCTCAATTTTACATTTTATAAATGACACTTTTAAGTGACCAACAGAAAGAAGGCATTCGGTGAAAGATCAGGTGACCTGGCTGGCCAAAGTATCCGGTACCGTGGACCAATAATATTGCCGTTAAAAGCATTTTCAGGTACTTCTAACCATAAGGGCATTATGGGGGAGGCAACCATTCATTTGGTACCAGATCATTTGAACTTCCCAAACAACTTCTTCCAAGGCGGATCCATTTTTATTTGGAAATAAGTCCAAATAGGTTTCTGTTGTCAGGTTATAGTCCATAAAAAATGGTCCAATGATCTGGTGTCCGATAATTCGACGAATACATTTGTTTTTTGGAGATATTGTGTTCAAGTATGAACAAAACGATGTTCATTTTCTTGGCTCCAATACTGGCAATTCTGAACATTTGGTTTATTGTTGAGGGAGAATGTACATTCATCGGCAAAACAAATATTTCTTTAAAAAATCCTATCGTTATTTGTTCTATCCATCATTTCAAAACAAAATGCCATTCTTCGCTCTTTATCTCCTCTCTGCAGCTCTTGATGTTTTTCGAATATATACGAATAATATTTGTATTCTTTCAAAGTCCGCAATACCGTGGTGGTGATAGTTATCTCTTGCCCAAGAGCCCTCGTACTAACCATTATGTTTTCCTCCACACTTAGTAGAATAAAGATCTCTGTTCTCTTTTTATTCGGCTTTATTTTCGATATCCCAGGTTGAACATTTACAATTATTTATTACGGTACCTTTGGGCTCAAACTTATGACAATACGTTTAATAGCTGAAATGGAGGAATGGGCTTTGTAGGGAAATAAACTAAAAAAATTTCAGATACTGCCTAAAAATGTTTCCCGCATAATCCCACTAATTATGGATACTTTTTTGTCGATTGAATAATCCCTATTTTTTTTGATATCGACTGCCAATGATTTATTGACACTTTTCTTCATGTAGCATTTAAAGCTGCGATACCGGCTAATGAATTATAAAAAGCCAAGTTCAATAAAAGTTTTGTCACTTCAACGCCTCTTTGGTACAAAAATTTTAAATTTAGTTAATTGATAATGATATTTTAATTACAAATAAATAAAAGTAGCGATTTTTTAAAATTGGTATTGAGAGACTACCTTTACGTTTGAACAACTTTTTCTAGTAACTTTAAACAGGGGAACTGATATATTTTTTATTATCTCACAAAGACAAGAGCGATGGGTCCGTGGTTAAATAAAAGAGTCTTGGTTTTAGTTAATGTTTGGGCCAGCGATTTAAGCATTCATTAAGCTTTGGAGATTTACTGTAAATGTGGTGGGTCTAGAAAAGTCTAGATATTAATTCATGTGTTTTTTTCTTTTGGAAAAAATACAAGAAGTCAAAATTTTTATTACTAGTAAAATATTAATTTAACTTCTGTCATACTTAACAGTTAAGATATAAAATATTTAAAAAACAGCTCCATACTTTAATATGAAATATTTAAACTGTATAAATAGTAATATTGCCAAATGATAATGTTAAACGTAAAGTTGTTCTTTTTTTTTTCCCCCTTTTTTTAAATTTTTCTTTTTTTGGATATTATATGGGAACACCTAAAAATAAGATTTTTTCCCCATGCTTTTTTAGAAAAAAATAAAAGCAGTTAAAAAATTTTTCCTTACTTTTTTTTTAAAAAAAAAGTAAATTTTAAACATGTCCAAAAAAAAGGGTATAAAGTTTATTACAGCCCCCTTTAAAAAAACAGTCAAAGGATTTAATTAGTAAACATTTTATATGTTAATGATTTTGATAAAAACTGAGATATTCGGGGACTTTTAAATCTTTCCCTTTTTTTTTTTTTTTTTAAAGGGGAATTTTTTAAAATTAATAAACCCCCAAATTTTTAAAAAATTTTTTTTAAAATTATTTTAAGAAAATTTTTATAGGATTTTTTTTGAAGAGCAAGGGCAAATCTACGTCCATGGTAAAAACTTTAAATTTTTTTTAAAAGCGAAGAGTTATATTTTTTAAAAAAATTTTTTTTATCGCCTTTTTAAAATTGGAAAACAAAAATAAAAATTTAAAGTTGTAATTAATTTTTGTTTTTTTAAAATTTGGGGGCTTTCCCCAACCAAAAAAATCTAACGAAAAGTTAAAAAATTTTGTATTTATGCAGACAATTTTGGTTAAGTTAAACTATTTTTTTTGGGAAATGAAAAAAAAAATTTTTTTCAAAAAACCCCGTTAATTTACAATTAATTGGTATTTTTTTATTTTCTTTTATAAATAGGGGGGGATAATAAGGTAAAATTTTTTTAAAAATATACTAGCATCTAAAAAAAACCAAAAGAAAATTGAAAAGCCCCCTTTTTTAAATTTTTTTTGAAAAAAATTTAAAACCTTTTAATTTTACCCTTTAAAAAAATTTAAGGGTTCCCCCATGCCAATTCCCAAAAAAATTCCCCCCTAAAATCATAATTTTTCAATATTTTTTAATTATCAAACCCCCCTTTTTGTTAAAAAAAATAAAAAAACGAAAAAAAAATTTTTTTTTTAAAAAAAAATTTTAATTAAGAATAGGGGTTTTTGGAAAACCCAAAAAAGTCAATTTAAAAATTTTTCCAAAGGGCCAAAAATTTAAATTATCATTTAAATTTTGGGGGAAACAAATTACAGCCCAATTACCCGGGTTAACATTCTCGAAACTGCATTACTTTAAAGGTGTTTTTTGGAGGGGGTTTGTAAATTTTTTTCAAAAAAATGCATCAAAAAAAACAATTGACGAGTTTTTTTGAGAATTTGGTTTTTGAGGCATGTTTTTTTATGCCATTTTGCAACTTAAGCAAAAATTTTTTGGTTTTTTTGTATTCTTTATTTCAAAAAAAAATCATTAACGAAAATTTTATTACATCCGCCTATGTGTATTTAATTTCATTTTTTAAAATTTAAATTTTATTAGTATTACACTGTATGGGTCTAGATTTTTTAAAAACAATTACTACTTACTTAGAATACTGTAACATTTTGCCCAGCAAGGGATTATATCAAAACAAAAAACATAGATATCCGGGTGACAAAAAAATTTTGTCAAACGTTATTTGACTGTTTTTTTAGAGTTTTGGATAGTTCATTTGATCAACCTTTCCAATGTAACTCCAATTTCCCAAAAATACCTAGGTGGGGAAAATTTTTAAATTTATAAGGGTTCCCCCAAAAACTACCCATTTTAATTTCTCAGCAAAAGAAAACTTAATAACACCAAAATTTTATTAAATTTAAATTTCAATTCACTCTTTGGGATTTACTCTAACATACGACTTATCCAAAATTTTAAAATTCTCTTTTACGTAAGTCCATTAATGCACTTTTCAAGATTTGACAAGAAATGATTTTGACACATGAAAGGAAAACCTGATCTATTCACTGGGCGTCTTCAGGAATTCGGACTTTAAGATCTTAGATGTTTTCTGGACGAGTTGCAAAAAACCCTTTTATTTTAAATACCCCACAGAAAATAGTCTGGTGCAGTTAAGTCTACCCTTTAAAAACCAATTTAAATATCTAAATAGTGAAATAACTCGGCCATTAAACACTTTCCGCGAACTCTTTTAGAGTTTTAACGGTATGTACTGTTCTTTTATCTTCTTCTTTAAGTTCTCTTTTTTTTCAGGGAAAGAAACTCGTTGTTGAACTGAATGATCCATAAAATTTAAAAATAAACATTAAAATTTTTGGTTAAATCTAATGATGCTTTATTAGAAAAAAGACCTTTTACGAAAAACCCAATTTTTTTTTAGTTTTGTGACAGGTGCCTACTTGATTAAAAATATGTTTATTTAAAGGCCAAAGAAGATAATAATAATATAAAAAAAATACAAAAAAAAGTACTTACTTATCTTATACTGAATTTTTTTTCAATATAAAAAAAGGTTTTATTAGGGGGAAACCCCGTAGATAAAGCAACAAAGGAGATGTGTAAAGATCGGTTTTTTTTTGCACATTATTTTTTGGGGAAAAAAAATGTTTCAATTTGGGCCTTTTTTATAATTATCTAAGTTTAAAATTTTTTTGCATCCACAATAAATCGGAAAAAAAATTAGAATGGCAAAATAAAAAAAATCCAATAAATTTTCCGGAAATAGGGGAAAAAAATTATTTTGGGGTGCTACTTGCAGCCATACACCCCAAAAACCTATCTGGAAAAAACTTCAATTTTGTAGGGGGGTGCTCGTTTGGGGGAAAAAAAACATCTAAAATATAAAGAGATTGAAGAACGTTTTTTCTTCATTCCTTTTGCTGTTGAAATTTTTTGGGCCGGGGGATGGGGCTAATTTTTTTAATGAAATTTGAAAAAAAAAACAATGCAAAAAATCCGAAGTTTCATTACCAAAAAAATTGGTTTTGCCCAAAGGGTAATGCAGCATCGGTACTAGGAACAATCCAGGAACACCTAGGACTTGATGAATTTTTTAATTTTTAATTATAAAAGTTATTTTTTTTAAATTTTTTCTTTTTTTTTAAGTTGGTTTTCTATAAAAACTTTTTTTTTTTTTCTTTTTTAAACTTTTTTTTAATATATTAATTATATATATATATATATATTTTTATATATATATATATATATATATATATATATATATAAATTTATTTATATATATATATATATATATATATATATGTATATTATATTTTAAGTGTAAATAACAGGGTGATTCATGAGGAAAACTTCAGGTACGTACTGGGGGACCGGAAAATCATAAAAGTTTTTTCAAATATTGGGTCCGCAAGGCCTTTCTTTTCGAGATAATTTCACCAATAGCTAAATTATAGAAGTGGGAATTTTTAAAATTATAAAGCCTAACTTATGTTTTGCCAAACAATTTTTATTGAATATTTAAAATACTATTGTTTTACATACATTTTGTTTATTTTTTTTAAATTTTTTCTATAATAAAATCAAAAGCATCTAATTTTTTAAACCAAAATCTCGAAAACTTGTTATATTAACTTTTAAAAGTATCCTTTTTTGAAAAATGTAATATAGGGCCGTAAAAAAAATTGGGATTGTTCAAAATAGAAAAAAGACGTGGGTGGGTCCTGTACAAGTAAGAGCCGTAGTGAGATTAGATTCGAATCCTCCATACCAAAAATCCCGGATAATTTTTACTTCAATATTTACATTATCATAGATTTTACCAAATAAAGAAAAATTAAAATACAAATTTTAACACCTGTATTTCGAAAACGAAGGTTTTGCGGCCCCATATTTGTATAGGCTTTTATGTTTATTTTTGGACCCTGACTACGTACCTTGTACACATTTCCATGAATTATCCTGTATTATTGGGGTTTTTTAATCGTTGTTAAAATTTTGTTTATAATTTCCCCAAAAATTTTTAAACAAATTAAAAACCCCCAAGTTCTAGTGGTCTGGTTGTTCTGGTTAGAAAAGGGCTTTTTTTTTCCCCCCAATTATACTTAGACGTAAAATGCAGGGGACGTGAAAAAGACCCTAAATTATTACTTTAAAAATGAATTTTTAGCCGAGTCACTGCATCGTTTTGTGTCAATACTGTAAAGGGCTCGTGAGGGGGGGTATCTCTAGAGGGAGTAAAAACTTTTTAATCTGGGAACGACTTCGGCATCGCAAATTGTGTGCATCAATAGCGTGTTGCGTGAAAGTCCCTTTTTCTACCTGGGTGCACTGCTTTAACCTTGAGTGCATTTACGCTACACCTTAGTGGTAGGGCGAAAGGACGCGGAGACGGGGGCGGAGGCTAACAAACCCACTACCAATTTTTAATAGCCCTTAAAAATATTATATTTTATTTAGGTTCTTCCAAATCTGTATCGATGTTTGTTTCCGATTGCAAGCCACAGGAGATAACGTTTTTTGAACTATTTTTCACTTAAATAACATAAATTATACACCATTTTTAAAAGGGAAGGAAATAGTCTATGCCCCTGCTGTAACGGATTTTTGAAAATGAGTCGATTAAAGGGAAAAAAGTATCTAAACATAACCGATTTTAAGGGGCTTTCAGTCAAGGAAATATTCAAAACTAAATCAAAATTTAACAAAATATTACAGCAGGTAGATTTAAGTGTTGGGTGTCATATAGTTTTTAAAAATGATCGATAACTTATACCGTTTTTTAAGAAAACATTATGCCCCGAACACCAAATTGGGTCCAATTTTCACGGTGGGAAAGGACTCTTAAGTTCATCAAAAAGACATTAATACGCTCGTTTGATTAACATAAATAAAAATAAACATTTTAAACAATAAAATGCCCAAGCCACTAATTCAATAAAAGTAAAATTTATTGATGAATACCTAATTTGACATTTTTATTCAATTTAGGACCTGCGGGCGATAATTTTAGTATCCGCTTTTAATTCGGGATTAATTTGGCGGAAAATGGTTCGGTTGTATTTAAAAGGAATTTTTTGTTTTGCCATTTCCCAATTAAATGCTGCAAAAGGGGTAATACCCCTAAAAAAGTAAATATCAATATATTTTCGTTTCAATTAATTTAACATTTATTAAAAGCACATTCAATAATATTCCATTTTTAATGGTTGTAGTCACAATATATCTAACAGCATACATTTTTTGATAATATATTTAAACATAAAATATTAAACGTCCCATAGGGGCCCATATTCTATTTTTTTTCAGATCAGTAATCGGAAAAAAATTATCCCCTTTTCATTACCAATTTTTTTGACAATTAAATTGCGAAAAAAAATAATAATTTTTTGAAAAAATCTAATTAGCGAAAAAAAGTCCAGTAAATGAAGGGGCAAAGCTGAAAAAATGTGCAGTTTTCCCTTTGGCGAATTCACCATTAACAGGGGGGAAAGGACAAAAAATGGCTCCTCAAGGCCCGAAAAAGTTTTCCGCTAATATCTCTAAAATATGCAAATTGGAGAATTTTTTTTAAACGAAAAATAAAGATCCCTTTGTTTAAAAAAATGGCCCTTAAATTTTTTTAAAAAATCAAGTTTTAAATAACGGGCCCCAAAAGCCCCTCATTTTAGCTGCCGCTCTCCGCTAGAATGCAGCTATCTTTATAAGATTTACTTAAAGTCGGACGAATTGTTCCATTACTCGGGCAATAATATACATTTTTTAATCATTCAAAAGTTCATCGGAATGGAAAAAAAATCAGTACCTATCATTGCATATGAGTTTGGATCCTTTTGAATTTTTCTGAATATTAAAAAAGCGGTCAAATTTTTTCACAATATTTTTTGAAAAAATGGATTTTTATTAACATTTTTTTTTATAATGAAACCTTAGCAAGTGTTTAATGATCCAAGAACATTTTCTTCACCATCTTTCTTGCGTTTTGATAAAAAAATTGTTTTGCCCATCTGCATTTTTAGCCGTTTAACCACATCTATCCAGTGTGAAATGTTATGGATTTTTTGATTGTCGTTTTTGCGAAAAATATTGGTGTTGCGAAAAAAAATGGTAGGGACCATTTTTGTAGATTTCAAAGGTGATCTTCATTTTTTGTCTAAACCAAATTTTGCATATTTTGGCAGACCTTCGCGCGAAACTCATTTTTGGAACTTTGGGGGGCCATTTTTAGCGGGTTCCCATGTTGGAATCGTGATAAACCTTTTCTCGCTCGAAAGCATCCGCGAAGACCTAAGAATTGCGCCACAAATGAAAACTGTACAGATTTATTTACAGCTTTGGGTACTTTCAGGTCTTTGGTTACTGGACTAAAAATATTACTTATTTTTTTTTAAATTGGTAATTAACAAAAAAAAATGAAAAATTAGTAATTAGCGAAAATATATTATTTTTTTTTTAATATATTTTTTCCGATTTAAATATCTGTGTGATCATTTTTGTAAGCGCTCTTTAAAAAGATACTTTAAAATCAAAATTTATTAGCGAAAATTTTAAATGCAACTAACAAAAAAATTAAAAGAAATGTTTACTCAAGACCTTGCTTCTATAATTTTTTTCTATACCCGATCACTGTCACAAAAAACCGATAATTTATAGTGTCTCTAAGTATAAGCTAAAAATCATTTAATTAAATTAGCACGTTTTGAATAAAAACTAGAAATTTGGTAACTACACTAGAGTCCCGCTAATCCGAACACCGCTAATCCGAAAATCCGCCTAATTCGAACAGAGCCAAGACAAAAAAAAATTTAGAACTAGGAAAAGTAAAGAAAAACAAGTGTTTTAAAGTATTGTCGTACATTTATTAACAAAATCTAATATATACATTTATTTATTTGTTAGACACTTGCAAATTATTGACTAGAACAATTTAAAGTCAGTTATCTTCTTCTAACGCAATGCACTAAGCCGGTTTTACACCATTCATTGTTAAATAATAAAGGTGTATTTAGCGTGTGACCTTTAATATTTTACACATCAGACGCTTAATATGCCTTTAAATTTAAAAAGACAATAATATGGCGTTATGTGACCAAATTCCGCCTAATCCGAACAGGCTTCGGTTCCAATTATTTCGGATTAGCGGGACTCTACTGTATCTGTAATTTGGTCCAACTTAAAAGGTAGGATAGTTTTTATCTCAATTATTGACCTTAATAATTTTTTACAAATAATATGTTTCTGAAACAATATTAAACTTCGAAATTACTGAACCGATTTTGATCCAATTTGGTAACTATTGATTGAAATGGGCTGGAAATTCGAATCAGTATTATTTAAGTTAAGACAGGACAACGTCTGTATGTATGTATTATATATATATATATATATATATATATATATATATATATATATATATATATATATAATATATATATATATATATATAAATATATCCTCCCTTAAACAAATAACAAATCTTTATTATTTTATATATAATATCGCTTAGGTTTCTTATAATAAACATTTTTGTTTCTCCCATTTCAAAAAAATTATAATGGTAGTAATAATGATTTACCTAATTAAACGTAATGTATACTTAAAACAGCCTATTTTGATGGGCGGTAGTATGCAATAACGTGGACTAAATTATGGTTCTAATAATAATAATCCAAATACCTTATTAATTACCCCTAACAGCATGTCAATACAGGCGCTTACATGACTCGTGGATGTCAAATCTCGATAAACATAAGCTCCAGGTCATGGATTATTAATTCAAAACATTAAACAGACATTAAAAATAAATAAAAAACTATGCTTTTCGATATAATATTGTATATAATATTTAATTTTGCAATAGTGTATTTCGGTAAAAACAAATAAATCAATTTTGACCAGGTTTTTTGCGACGGCTTTTTACCCAGTCCAAAAATATGTGAAAATGAAAATCAACGCTCATTTAATTTATTTAAATTTGGTAACAATTCTTTGCAAAATAAGTTTACACAAAAATGAATGTATAAAAACTGTATTTGTACTTACATAATTGTACTACTGTGTAGTCCCAGCTTTCTGAGTCATTTTTGTGGACATTTAATTTTTCTGGCTGCAACAAAAAAATACCTATAAAATTCATCCGACATTTTAAGAGTGAGTGTTACTTTCTTATCCTATAAATAGTAAACATACTAAATGGGTAAAAAGTGTCCTTAGAATCTAAAAATTTAGAGACATAAGCATTCGTATGCGCTTAATTTGTTTAAAATGGGATTTACAAAATTGTACCTAAATTTGTTACAATTGTCCTTTAAACTCTGGTGTGTCATTAATTTTTAGACCAGAAATTAAATTGTATGCTTCTACAATTTGTGTATTTTACCCAACTTTTTGCATTGCAAAAAATTGACAATAATTTGGGAGCAGAAAGTACATAAATTGTGCATAATATATCGTCTAAATAAATACACAATTTTATAGAGGATTAATATACATTTTGTTAATGTAACCATTTTACATTTTAAGAGCGAAATATTTAAGTGTTCGCAAACTTGCAACGTGCACAAACAATGCACACATTCGACTCTTTGTCAAGTACTCAAATAGGTTAGGATACTTGGAAGAATCCAAAAATTTTAAGAGAAATTTATTTAAACAAAAACTGCCCCAAATGTTGCATTACCACCACTAAAACTGAGTTGTTCTTGATGAGAAATTTACAATCAATTTGCTCCAGTAAGTAAATAAAATGTAACTTCACTCTTTCACAAATAAAACAAAATAGGTAGGTATTAGCTTTAAACTTGCAAGATGCTACAAACTGTACTTTTATTATAAACTGTTCCCCATTCGTTGTTAGCTACTTTTTTCTGATTTTTTTACTTAAAAAAAAATTCGTAACTAAATTTCCCACCGGATAGTGTTGGTTAGAAATCGCAAAATATATTACACTTGCTTTAAAATAGCAATAAACAAGGCTGTTGTAGTTTTTTGCATGAATTTTTTGGTTTCTTGGATTTCTCTTTTAATCCAGTTTCGTTCGAAAAAATGAAACATTTTGTAAATTGGGAGTCCAGAGTAGTGAACCTGGATATTTGATTTTTTTATATATACAAAAAGGTTTAATTATTTGATTCTATGCCATCTTCAAAATTGTCATTTTTTTACAAATGTAATTGGATTGTAAAAATATTATGCCAAAACTATTAAACGGACATGCACTTAAAATAAGCGTTAACTTTTCTTTAATAATAAAATAAAACATTACAGTATTTGATAGTCAGATTAATAAAAATCAATTTGTTTCAGGTTAGATGTATTTTTTGGCTATCTATAAATTGATAAAGCTTAAAAAAGGTAATTTTTGCGCATTAGCACAAAATCACTTTATTTCCATTAAATTTTAAAAGAATCAATTCCAATGAGAGTTCATTATTTACAATTCAATTTGTTTAGCAATTTAGTCTATGAAGTCATTTAATTTTTAAACCGGACGATGCACGCAACAAAGTCCAAGAAATAAAAAAATGGATAAGCAGCATAATATTTTGGCTAGCTGTTTAGCTATTGAGCTCAGTATAAGTAGAATATGTATATATAACTTGTAATAAAAATATCTCGGGTCTCATAAAAATATTTTTTTTAATTTGGGGACAATCCACAAAGGCTAAAAGCCTAAGTGTTAACGTATCGTAAGTGTCTAAAGTAAGGTAAGAGTCAATGTATTGGAAGCTTCTAGAGAAGAAACTATTTTGGCTAATTCCTTAGAGCAGAAGCCCAAAAGAGCACCAGATCCCCTACAAAACGTCGGTGAGCAAAAGAAGAAAGCTCTCCTGTAAGAGTGTAAAAGAGGTATTATCTGCATTACCCTAAGCTTGTTTTACGAATCAGGCTTAGAGACGTGTGAGAAACTGGATATTGGAATAAAGAGAAAAGATTATTGATGTAAAGGAGAAATAGAGTTTGTGCTAGGACTGAGCCCTAAGGTACCCCAGCATTAACTTGATGAAAGCTAGAAGAGTAATCATCCACAGTAAATAATTTATGCCGATTAAAAAGAAAACTAAAGAGTCATAAACAAAGTTTAGGTGGAAGACCGTAGGCAGGAAGTTTGTTAAGAAGCGCATCATGACAGACCTGGTATATTAAAAGCAGTGGTTTGGGAATCGCCAAAAAACGTATGATTCGTTCTGAACGATTTAATTCTATGGCGTCATTTCATTACACTACTTTACAAAAAAAGTATCGGACTCAAAGATGTGTAACCACACATCTTGTACTGATGTACTTTTAGCTCCTAAGCACAAATCGGTCGTCAAAATTTGGCCAACACGCCACAATTTTTCCTAACCTTAAAAAACCTGAAAAAATCCGCAATTTTGACGGTTTTCACAAATTTACTGAAGACTGGTGGGTGCTAGAGCAAAACTGACCACAAATTTATGTTAAGGATGCACAAATACATCGGAAACTATATATCACATCTCTGAATTTGACACTATTTTATTTATAGAGTGGGGTTATTTATAAGGCGGAACGATGCATAATGTGTATTGAAAGTTTTGTTAATAGGTTTAATTGGAGTCCACAGGTTTAACATTTGTGGTTCCGTACAAAGAACCTTGCAAGTGTGTGTGTAGCTTCTGTTGCACCACAATAAAAAAATCAAAGTTTTTTTTTTCTTTTTAGACACTAACATAGGTCAAATATCCATTAAAAAAAGGATATTAATTTAAAATAATTGACGCAATGCTGGTAAAATATATAACTTCCAGAAACAAAAACACATTTAAATAAAACAGAAATTTTTAATTGGTAATTCTAGAACGTCTATCTGAGACGGGAATTCATACAGAAAGTGTAGTTAACCCAATTTACTAATCCAAAAACTTGAAACTTTAAAACTTTATCGTTCCAGCATAGAGCTTGTAAGTCGGAAAAGGATGAGTCGAGTCAAAAATGTGTCTCGAAATATTCATGAGGCTGGATGTAGGGATGAAAGGAATAAAATTAGGACATTTTGTGTAGCATAAAACGAATAATAAATGTACCATTTAAAGAAGTAAGGAGGATAATTGTACATATTTTTGCAACTATTTTTCATGAAACGTGATGGAGATCGAGTAATAAACTTTATTAAATTAAATGCTCATTTTAATTTATTATTTTTTATTTAAAAAAAATACTTTTATAAGGATATACTTTTGGACACAAACTACCTTTTAAAAAATAGAATATTATTTTATATAAAGGAAAAGTGATAATTTTCATGGCGCGCTCGTGTTTAACAGCCGAACGAAGTGATGCTGGTAATAGAGAGCAATAAAATATGCCATTTTTGCAAAAACCTATCTTTTTAATAGTAATAATTATTAAAGATAAGTGGGTTCGCAAGCCGGCTTAGACCGATGTGGGTGAATAGTTGCTATAGTAATGTAACACATTTTTTTTTATATTGGGTCTCAGATTGCGTTTTAATTTCGTTATTGTTATTAAGTGAGTTCGAATAAATAATAACCAATTTGTTTAATTGGGTAATAAATAATACATTTAGTTGTGGTTAGTTTTTAGTTTTTTTTATAGGTTTTCAGTTTAATAAATATTGAGTTGTCGACGCTTGTTTTGTTGTTTGTTTGTGTCGTATGTTTCAATGATAACACTTTTCCTTCGAGGGCGGAAAAGTAAAAAGTAAAGCTCCGCGGAGGAAAAATGAATCTTCGCGGTCGCCTATACAGTCGAGTTATGACGGATTTACTGAAGATAATAAATATTTTATGAAGTTACCTTATACAGGGTCAAAAACAAATAAACTTTGCATCACATGTGACTAAATTGAAATAGCCCAATTTAAATTGTGTAGAAAACAGGACATTAAATGTAGCGCCACTTAAAAAAATGTTTAAAATAAAGAAAGTATTGTCAAAAATAAGAAGTTTTATGTAGGTTGTGTTAAATCTTCTTTTGCAACAATGGTGCAATGTTTGAAAAATGGGTCAAAAAAATTATTTTTAACATCTAAAATTTTGCATATCACCTAAATACTTCACTAAGAAAAACTTTTTCTTATAACTTTTTTTAATATTGCCGGCACACAAAAAAAAAGTGGTCTGCGCATTTGACTAGACCCATACTCCACGCAAAGTATTCGTTGCCGGTCTTTTGGGAGTTTACACGTCAGCCGTATCGGCGATGAGATTGCAGTTCGCACAGGCTATTTTGATAAGAAAAATGTATAATGAATGTTTTAAGACAATTAAGCCGAAACGACAAAAACGTTATATCTACAGAAATAGTTAAAATTATTAGATAAGGAGATAATGCATGCAATAAATCTTAAAATAAAGGTACATCAAACGTGCAAATAGCCACTAACTGTTTAATAACGCAATAATGTGTTGTAGCACCCTTATAGAGCCAAAAGAGATATAACAACGCGATTAGCGCCCTCTGTACATTATTCGAAATTCTAGAGGGTCGCACTAATTCTTTTATAAAGCTGTTATAAAGCAAACCCATAAAAATAGCTTTTTAAAGGCCGTTTAATTGAATATTTTGCAACCATTGCCATTCTGACCAGTTTGCACGTCGCCATTTAATTTTTCTCAGGATGTTAGGGCCGCCATTGTTGCATAAAGCAATTAAATTGCGTATTATTCCTTTCATCTCTAACTAGTTTGTGTTTTAATAATTTTTTCGGGATTAAAGTATGGAAATTTAACATCTAGTAACATTTTAAAGGTTAAAAATAAAAAACGACATAAACAATAAATGTTTGATATAATTTTTTTCAATCCAATTTTTAATTATTTTTAAGGCGCTTTGATAAATATAGAGCTAAAACTATATATTTTATCAGAAAAAAATCCATCGCAAGTGAATTTCACATTCTGCATATGCGAAACTTTCCTAAAATGAGTTATTTATTTTAGGTGTAATATATATATCGTAGATCAGTCTGCTTTTATTTCCAGTCGTGTTCAATAATATAAAAAAGAATCGGCAAGGGCGACAACCATAAAATACCTTTTAAAAAACAATTTTTTTCCAAGTTTACTTATGCAACTGAAATAAAGTATTTATTCAGCAAATTGCTGTCAACTTGCTACCGGCTAGTAAAAAATGCGCATGTCTGACAAGCTGTTTAATCGAATATGTAGCTATCTAGTGACATTGCTAGAGTATCTATAAAGTACTCATATATCCGTTTTATTACTGATGAATTTTGTACCATAATAAACCTTATTTATAATGGCAAATTATAACGCTTTAATAAATTAGCTGTATAAAGTGCGCCTATTTTGGGTATATAAACACTATGTTAGGTTTGAGAGAACGTTGTATAGAACAAATAATAAAACATTGGGCTGGATAATTTAGTGATGTAGCGGTTCTCTCAGCTTTTAAAAAGCAAGTTGTGTTACTTGGGATCCATCTATATGTATTTTGATGCGCTGAATCCAAAACCGAGGTCCGTTTGGCCCATACCACCTTGAAATTTTAAGTAAATTGCGAAAAAAAGGTTAAAAATTTCAGTTGAGTTCAAAAACGATTTTTTTTTAATTGGAGTCGATCAAGTATGTTTCTTATGTATTTCGATTCGGCTGTACACTCTTCAAACTTTAAATAAATTGCAAATAACGCTGAAAATGGCTAAAAATTGCGGTTATGAAAATAAAGTAAGTTTTTTATGTATTTCAATACGCTCAATCCAAATCCGAAGACCCTCCAAGTAAATTCCGAAAAACTGCTAAAAATGGGTGAAAATTTCGAAAAATTGCATCTATGGGAATAAAGAAAATTTTATTAAACAGGTTCAAGTATGTTTCTTATGTATTTTGATTCGCTTAATCTAAATCCGAAGTCTGTTTGGCCGTATGCCCTCTAAATTTTAAGTAAATTGCGAAAAACTGCCAAAAATGGTTTAAAATTGCGAAAAATTGCAGTTATGAAAATGAAGAAAATTTTCTTTAAGATTAAATTCGTTTCTTATGTATTCTGATAAGCTAAATCTAAATGCAAAGTCTATCTGGCTGTACATATTCCAAATTTACATACTTAATCAAGTTCAATAAAAAATGGCATAATTTTAATTTTTCGCAATTTTTAGCAGTTCTTCGCAATCTATTTGAAATTTAGAGGGTGTACGGGCCAAACGGATTTTGGATTTAGATTCAGCCTATTGACATGCCTAAGAAAAATACTTGATCGAGTCCAATAAAAAAAATCGTTTTCATAACTGCAATTTTAAGCCATTTTCAGCGTTTTTTGCAATTTACTTAAAATTTGAAGGGTGTACGGCCAAATGGCCTTTGGATTTAGATTTAGCGTATCGAAATACATAAGAAACATATTTGATCGCAGTTTAATATAAAAAAAACGTTTTTATTGAACTCAACTGGAATTTTTAACCATTTTAGCAGTTTTTCGCAATTTACTCAAAATTTTGAGGGTGCATGAAACAAACGGACCTCGGATATGGATTCAGCAAATAAAAATACATATAGATGGAAGGTCTGCTTAAATGCACAGACCACTTTATTTTTTGTGTGCCGGTGTATTTTTTGAAAAACAATCCCATTCTTGTATTTTTTTAGAAAAAAAAATATAATTTGCAAAGCGAATGCGAATAACGTGACTACCATTTTTTTGGTTAACTTTTATCTCGATCGTAAAAGATATTGATGTCAAAGTCAAAGTTCGAATAAAAATATAATACAAGTTAACGTCACACTGTATATTTTCACTAAGGCTACCTTTAAAAAAACTTCCATTACAACTTTTGTAACCAAATGAAGACACCAAAAAAAAATTTTTTTTTATTTCTACGTTTAAAACTAACACAAACTTTATTTGTCGCTACCAACTGGCCAATACATCTGTAATTTATTAATTTAGCACTTTTTCTTGTTAAAACCTTTTTATTAGATATTAAGTCAGGTAAAATAGGGCTGCTACATAATAACTCACCTAGTAACAAAAGTCATAAAATATTTATTATACATTTTATGTTTTTCCAGACATTTTATGTCTTTGAAATATAATTATTAAAACATTCCTTTTGACAGTTGACATTATGTTATGCTATCAAAAACGTTTTTTAAATGCTAATTATCCCTTCTAATGCAATGCGTCGGTCTTGCAGGACGTCACGCAACCAGTAAGTTATCCTGTACCAACGCAATAGAGTTGTTTTTACTACTGTGTTTAACATTAAGCGTTAAATAAAAGACGTTAAAAACATAAGTTTGTTTTTGGAAAAAATTAAAGAGAAAGGCATGCAAAATGAAAATATTTTTGGTATTAAAGGTATTTTTTATTAAAAGTGATACACTTAAATAATACAAAGTATTGTAACCTATTAACTACAATACTTTTTACCCTTAAGGGTTTAGACCTTTCGGCTTCAAAGCTTTCTTATACCTCAAGGTTTCAAGGACTGTCCCAAAAAATCGTCTTCTTGGGCAAAGTTTGTCATTGAAATCTTGGATGAGAGCCCCAGCGAGCAGATTTTGATGTCACATGGTCTCTCAAATAGAACACATAACATGATGGATTGAAGCAAAAGAAGCGGCTTTCACAAAGCTTTCTTACCAGTTATTTAAAAAAAAAACATAAACCAATATATTAATTTAAATAGCATTGCCTGTTAGTCAGTCCTGTGTTGATTTAATTAGTCACCAAATTATTCACGTTTTAGTAACCATACAAATTGGTATGTTCTTAAAATAATGAAAATGTCACCGACTCACTATGTCGTAATTGCTGTACTGAAACTGCAAAAAAAATTACAATTCTAGAATATATAAGAAAAGACTTCAAACTTAAAGACATTCTTAAATTTTTGACAACGCTAGCTTCAGATTATTTTTTATTTATTACTTAAATTGCTCAAACCCTATAAGATCTACATTAAATAAATAAAATGGATGGACCAAACACGGGGTTATATGTTAATGTAGCTATCCAATCGCCTTCATTACCTGTTTAGTCCAATAAATGAAGGAACAAAGCTGTAAATAAATCTGTACAGTTTTCCCTTGTGGCGCAATTCTTAGGTCTTTGGGGATGCTTTCGAGCAAATAAAAGTTTATCAACATTAACAGATGGGAAAGGGCTAAAAATGGCCCCTCAAGGCCCTAAAAATGGGTTTCCCGCTAATATCTACCCAAATATGCAAATTGAAAAATTTTTGTTTTGACAAAAAATAAAGATCGCCTTGTAATCTACAAAAATGGTCCCTATAATTTTTTTCGAAAAATCGATAGTTTTCGAGATAACGGGACCCAAAAGTCTGCCGCTCTACCGCTAGAATGCCGCTATCTTTATAGATTCACTTATAAGCGGGCGGACGAATTGTTCCATTGCTTGGGCAATAATGTACATTTTTTAATCATTCAAAGTTCATCGAAATGGGAAAACCCGTACCCATCATTGCATATGAGTTTGGGTCCATTCTGATTTTTCTAGAATATTGAAAAAAGCGGTCAAAATTTTTTTTCACAATATTTCGAGAGTATCTCATTAATTTATTGATATTTTTTGAAAAAATGGTTTGTTATTAACATTTCTTTTTTATAATGAGAACTTAGCAAGTGTTCAATGATTCCAGAAAATTTCCTTCACAATTTTTCTTGCGTTTTGATAAAAAATTGTTTTGCCCATCTGCATTTTTAAGTAAGAAACTACTACTACCACATCTATCCAGTATGGAATGTTATGAATTTTTCGACGGTCGTTTTTGCGAAAAATATTGGTGTTGCGAAAAAAATGGTGGGACCATTTTTGTAGATTTTGAGGTGATCTTCATTTTTTGTTAAAAAAAATTCTAATTTGCATATTTTGGCAGATATTCGCGGGAAACTCATTTTTGGTACTTTGGGGGGCCATTTTCAGTGGGTTCCCACGTCGGAATCGTGATAAACTTTTTCTCGCTCGAAAGCATCCGTGAAGACCTAAGAATTGCGCCACAAATGAAAACTGTACAGATTTATTTACAGTTTTGGGTACTTTCAGGTCTTCAGTTACTGAACTAGTTTCTTTTTCTAGGTTTGTTTAAAGAACATTTTATTTTTTTATTATTATTATTTTTAGTACCATTAAGTTGTAAATAAGGTATTACCACAATAGATCTCTATCGGCCACCCACTGTTGCTTATACAGAAACATGGTTTAAAACGGTAATAAATGCCGACAACAGTTCAGTTAAATGGGGGACACATACAGAAGGCTTTTTTGCATTTGATTTATTAGGTCGATAAGGAGATATCTTACAGAAAACTTTGCGGTATAAAGAACGGACGAACAATTAAATACGATGTTGTGTTATGGATCAGATGTTTCGCATAAAAATATATATTTTGCAGAAAAGTGTAGTATAGTTTTAAAAATCTGCTTTAAGGGATTATTTCTTGTTTGTAAATACTTTTTCTTTTTTAAAGTAAAAAATATTAAGTTGATTAACTTAACAAAAATTGATTGTTGAACGGGCCGGGACTAGTACCAGGACGGATCATTATATTTTTTCCAATTTTAGTTTAATTAGTTATGCAGTTTTTTGAATGGATCCCAAATTTAGCGCTGTTCCAAAAAAAAAGAATACGCTTTACCAAAAGTTAGAGGTTCTCAGTGCTTAAAAATATTATTTTTGTAGGAGACTCTAAACACAACACATGAGGTCTGTTCGTTATTCAGTAATATTTTACACCATTTTACACTTTTTGGAACCACCCAGTCCCAAAAAATAAAAATTGTGATGTTATATTTCAAAAAAGTTTTTAAAAAAATATTTAGTAAGAAATGGTTTTGTTTTAGGATATTCCAAAAAATGAATGCCTGGCTTTTATAAAGACAGATATCGACAATGTTAATTATGCACAATTTTATTGTTATTATTTCGTTTCACCGACAATATATGTTTTTAATTAGATAAAAGAAAAGACTCCTCTATTAACCCTATATTTCAATTTTATTTAATTCTTAAGAAAAGCCGTTTTACGAGTAATCTACCTTAATAAACCCTTTCAATTTTATTTTTTTTATATTTCTGACAGCCCGCAAGCTTGTATGAAGCCTAAGCACTAGGGACTGTAGATGCCGGGTTTTTAGATGTTTAATCCATTTTTCTCAGTTCCGCCAACGCAGAGCGTTACATACCTAACTACTAACACTGAACTTTTCCTGCCCTCCCTTATTACCGTCTGAATAATGTCATCCAGATGGGCCCTAAGGTTTAACGTGGATTTCTAACCACACCCAATGAGACACAGTGTTCACTGGCCGTCACCTATCCAATTACCGACCGTGCCCAGCGTTGCTTAACTTCACTAATTTCACGAAAACAATTGTTTCAACGCGGCATAGGTTGCATGTTTATAACTATGTTTAAAACCTATTGGTAAAAGTATAACGTACTAAATATTAACATTACTAACAAAATAATTGTAATATTTCTGATACTTAATATAGAAGCTGGACCTTATTTTGACATTTTAGATATTTATGTTACCTTTTTTTATGTTAATTGACACTAAACGCTAGGCTTTGACAACATATTGACACTTCGTGTTTTAGCATTTCGCGTATTTTATGTCACATCTTTCTATTTTCTAATTCCAGTGGCAAAGTTTTTATATAAATTAAATTTTTCTCTTGTTATTAAAAATGAAAACAAAATTCCTTTTGTTAAAAATTATCAAAAAAAAAGAAGAGTCGTTTAAAAACAAACCAGTAAATGAAGTATCCCATTAAGAAAATATTAATTTGCGATAAGGTAGTCTTGAGATTCCACGAAAAAAATTGACTTTCTGTTCCAAATACCTGGGAAACCACAAATATAGCTCTGTTAACTTCTTGCTGAAGAATTCTGTACATAACAACTATAAATGGCCAAATAAAATAATATATTATGTTATTAAACTAGTTATTTATTTATAAGGACGAAAAATTGCCTCTTATAAATAAAGGCATAATAGGCAATTTTTCCCAGGTACACATTATATTTATAGCGGAGTCACCTTAGCCCAAAAAATGTTAAAACCTCGGAACCCAGCGACTGTGTATAAAATTTAAAATAAACTATTAAACTTAATAGTTTATATCCTCTATAAAAATGTTTACCCCTCAAAAATTGCCGGTTTTTCCCTGGGGGTGAATGCCACCCCTTCTCGGGGGTGGGATTTTTTTATCAAAAATAAGTAAGGAAGTGGATAGATTGACTCATTTTAAGCAACTTTTGTTTTATAAAGTTTTTTCCGAAAGGCAATATTTTGCAATTGAAAATGTCAATTTTTCAACCAAAAAAAAAAACTGGTTTTCAGCCGTTTTTCCGCAAATAACTCGAAAAGTAAACATTTTATCAAAAATATTATTCTTACCAAAAATGTAGCTTAAAAAAAAAACAACAAGAATGGTGCGCTTATGATGTCCATAAACACAATACAAACGAAGTTATAGCCTGTTGAAGGTTGGTTCTTATTCGTCAAATGCAAACATTAAAAGTTTTAAAGCTCATTTTATTTTTTGAAGTACTTGAAAAGACCTTTATTTTTATAAAATTCTCTAGCGCTAAAATAAAGCGAGTTATGGCCAAAATAAAGTTGATCTCTATTTTTTTGGATGAAAAAAATGTGAAAATTATCCCCTAATTACCACCCCAATTGAAAAGAATCTTTGTCACCTTACAATTTACTTTTTTTATGTATTTGTAATATGCTTAGGAAGTTTGACTGGTTTAAAGTGCATATTTTAAAAAAAAATTGATTTAAAGTGAAAGAGACATTTTTTTTATTTTGAAAAAAATAGCCTTTTCTTCAAAATAACTCAAAAACCCTTAATGATGCGTAAAATTTTGTAGAATAAAAAATTGTAGGTTTTTCTTTACCAAAAATTTTCGTTTTGTTTTTGTTTACGTATCATTAAGGGTTTTTGAGATATTTTGAAGAAAAGCTATTTATTTCAAAATTACAAAAATGTCTCTTTCACGTTAAGCTCAATTTTTTTTTAAATATGACTTTAAAGGTCAAATTTCCTAAGCATATTCAAATACAAAAATAAAGTGAATTGTAAAGTGAAAAGATTATTTTCAGTTAGTGTAATTAGGGAATTTTCACATTTCATAAAAAATAGAGATCAACTTTATTTTGCAACTCGCTTAATTTTAGTGCTAAAGACTTTGTAAAACAAAAATAAAGGTATTTTTAAGTCTTCAAAAGTATTATGAGCTTTTCCAAAAAATGTATCGTTTTTTGGTTATATTACGTTAAAACTTTTAATGTTGGCATTTGACGAATAAAAACCAACCTTCAACGGAAACTATAACTCCGTTTGTATTGGGTCCATGGACAACATAAGCCCACCATTCTTGGTGGTTTTTTTATAAGCTACATTTTTGGTAAGAATGATATTTTTGATAAAATGCTTACTTTTCGAGTTATTTGCGAAAAACCGTCTTAATACGTGTTTTTTTAGTTGAAAAATTGACATATTTAATTGCGAATAACTCGAAAAGTAGTACCTTTCGAAAAAACTTTATAAAACAAAATTTTCTTAGAATTAGTCAATATATCCACTTCCGTACTTATTTTTGAAAAAAATCCACCCGAAAGGGTGGCATTCATCGGGAAAAAGTTAGCTATTTTTAGAGGGTAAACATTTTTATAGAGGATATTAACGTTTAAGTTCAATAGTTTATTTTAAATTTTATACAATGCAATTGCTGGTGTCCAAGGTAATAATCTAGGTGATCCGCATTAGTTTACTGTAAAGTCGTAAACAAATTATCGCCTTATAGTAATCAGCCCGGCCCGTCCCAAGTCAAATCAAGGTTGGATGGACATCTTTATCTTCGTCTTCATGCAATCAGCTGAACCCTCTCTCTAACAAAATTGATTGTTGAACGGCGGTTTCCCATGATAGTATCAGTAGGATCATTATGTTTTCATATTTTAGTTAATCGTGATGCAATATTTTAATCGACCACAAATTTAGCGCTGTTCAAAAAATCAATACGCTTAACAAATTAGAGGTTTTCAACTTAAAAATTATTTTTTAAACAATAAGTCTGTTTGTTATTCAGTAATATTTAACACTATTTTCCACTTTTGGACCTACCTAGTCCTAAAATACACTTCCATTACGTAAAAAGAAAAAATAAAATTTTAAAAAACCCTAAAACTCAATATCTTTTTAAAAAAGTCAAAATTCAGGTTTTTTTTTTAATTTACTAATACTTTGATTTATATTGCTTTAGTTTTAAAAAAATATCGTAAGAACCGTTTTCAAGATAATACGAAATGAATGCATGGCTTTCATACGTGACAGATATCAACAAAGTTAATTATGCACAATTTAATTATTAATATCTCGTTTCACGGACGATAAAAAAATTTTTTTTTAATTAGATAAAAGACACTTAACCCTTTATTTTAATTTTATTTAATTCATTAACTACTCTTTGCGAATAAAAAATATTCTTTTGCCAACAAGTTCAATTTCTTGCCCCTAAATGAAAACAAAAAATGTCAACAATCCAGACGAGTTTCATTTTTCGTTCCTAAATAAAACAAAATAAACGCATATTTTAAATGGAGGTCGACGGAAAACCTAAATTAAACTTGAAACAGCTCGCTGCCTTTAATACGATACGCTCTAACAACAACAACCCAGATGAAATTACTACGTTAAATTAAACGATCTTAAACTATAAGAAAAAAAAATTAATTACAACAAAACATTTTAAACTATCTAGCCAGTGAAAACTTTCGTTATTAAACAAAAACCAACAAATTACGAAAATAAGTACCAAAACGGATCGTCGGAAGGAGAATTACGAAAATTTCCACTCGAAAAAGTTTCGAAATTTCGGTTCGTGCTGTTAAGACTAAAGCTTCAATTATGCTTAATTCCATTGGTGTTTAAATTATGGAAAGTCAACAAGTTTATTTATTAGATTTTGCTAAAGGATGGCTTTTACAGCAACTTAAAGGAAAGGCTTTAAGCAATATCTGGTAATTAAATTAGGTGTTTTCATTGAGGAAAAAAATTGGCTCAAAATACTTTTATAAAGAAATATAAAGGTCAAAATCTCCAAAATTGGGTATTAATTCAGTGTCAGTTCTAAAAGAATCAAATAATAAAAAATAGGCTAATAATATAAGTTTCAAATTCTAAAATGTCTTATTTAAAAACGAAATCGTTGTTTATGATATAAGTGCTAAAAGTGACATTTTATTTTCGAACAAAATTAGATCACTTTAAGCACATATATCATACACTATTTTTTCTACAAACACCATTAAAAGTCCAAATTAATAATTTTTTTTTATTGTCGACATTATTATTATTTTTAAAATTTAATTTTATCTAATTTATCAAAGAACTAAGTTGCTAAGGTAAAAAAAATAATTTGTTGATTTGTCTTTGTTGACAAGTAACGTCATATAATCGCGAATTCTTGTTCGATGGAAAGCGATCAAGAAAATTAATTTCTTCCGGTGGAAAACGAAGAAGCTTCAAAGCAACAATACAAATTTACATACGATCTTTTTAAAATGGTGTGATCAGAAAAATGTTAGTGGCAAGAATGCCAGTGAAAAAGTGTTCCTCGCGTACTTAGAAGAAAAGTCCAAAATATGGAAATCGTCTACGCTCTGGTCAAATTACTCATGTTAAGGACGATGATAAACATAAATAATGAGGACATAAGCAGATATTACAAGCTAGTTGCCTTCTTAAAGCAAAAGGGTGAAGGATATCGACCGAAAAAGTCTAAAATATTGACAAGAGAACAAACCGACAAATTTCTCGCAGAAGCCCCGAATGAAATATATCTTATGCAAAATATAGCCGCAATTTTTGGTGTATTTGAAGCCTGTCGTCAGAAAACTTTAATTTGACATAAAATAACATCGAAATTTGGAAACTTCACTAATTGTGCATGTACCATACACAAAAAGAGACATGGTGGATGGAATTCCAGTACAGTTGCAGAAAGTTATATAGAAGACTGGCTACAACGAAAAGAAAATCGATCAAATTTTGCCAAAACTTTGGTGGATATATTGTTTCCCCGCCCGGGATACGGGGGCCCAAGAAGGATGGGGGGTCCGAAACCGTAAAAAAGGGAAAATTTCGGTTTTTTGGGCCCCAATTGCCGGGAAAAAAAATTTAGGTGGGGAAAAAATTTTTTTTTTGGTTTTTAAAAAAAATTTGGGAAAAAAAAAAAGACACTTTTCAGGCCCCTTTTTTGGCAAAAAGGTTAAGAGATTTTTAGACGTTCGTTTTCGTTAGACCGTCATAACTTTTTTTTTTTTAAAGCGGACTCAATTGTTTATTGCATTTTTTTAAGCAGTTAAAATCCCCATTACAATGATGTATAAACTTAATATTTTTCCGTAAAATAAACATATTTTCCATAAGAGACAAGAAAAAAGACAAGGAAGGCACATCATTTCTTAGGGGGCTTTCCCAAATTTTTTTTAATAAATATTAAGTGTTATATTTTTTTTGTAATTGGGATAATAAGGGGTTTAAAAAAAAATTAAAAAAAAAACCCAGGTCCGTTTTAAAAAAAAATAAAGTTGATGGGGGCCCCAAACAAAAAAAAAAAGTCGTACGAAAATCTCCCAACGCTGTTTTGTAGAGCTTAAAAAGGGGCCCAAAAAAAAAGGTTTTTTTGTTTTTCCATATCTCTTTAAATAACGTAAAAAAAAAATAAAAACGAAATCAGAAATTTTTTGGTTTTTTTTCCTTTTCCTCCGGAAGTCCCCCAATTTTTTACAATTTTCAAACCCCGGCTTTTTTTGGGGCCCAAACGAAATTTTTGTATAATTTTAAAACCGACTTCTATTTTTAGGTTTTTCCAAGGGGAATTCCCCATGCATGCACTCGAATTGGGCCCCCCTGTATATCTTACCAAATTTGTGTAACAACCACTTATGAGTTGGGCCCCGGAAATTTTTTTTAAAAAAATTTGGGGTATTTTTAGAATTTTTATTAAAACAAATATTTAAAAAAAACCTTTTCCCAAAAACGAAAAATAAAAATATACGAAGCAGGTTAAAATACGTTATTATTTAAAAACATAAAATTTCGACAGTACTTTTTTGAAATAAAATATTGTTCATTATTGGTCCGTAAATCTCTTTTTTTTTTAAAATTTTAAAAAAATATAAAAAAACTAAAAAAAACTTTGCCCCAAAAAATATTTTAAAATTTTTTGATCTACATATGTACAGGGTTTTCATTTATTTTTTTGACACCATTTTAAACCCTTTTTTAAAAAAAACGATAAAAAAAAATTTCCCCCATAAAAAATTTTTTTTTTTTTTTTCTCTTTTATTTTTTGAAAAATTAAAAAAAAACAAAAGAGCATAAAAAAATTAAGAAAAATAAAAAATTAATTTTTTTTTAAATGGAACCCCTGTATATTTTTTTTTTGGGAAAGTTTTTTTTTTATCCCCTTTTTAAAAATATATATTTTTTTTGGTATTTCATTTAGCCGTATTGAAAATATTTAATTTTTTTATTAAAAAATAAAAGGAAAAAAAAAAATCAGCATTCCTTTTTGGAAAAAAAAATGACTTGTTTTTTTTATACGTTTTGACAGCCCTTTTTTTAAAAGTCTTGATATTTTGGCGTCGCTTCATTTACATTAAAAAAAAAAACCCTTAATATGATATACCAAAACCCCTTGTTTTTCACGAAAAAGGGTTTTAAAGGGTACAAACCCCCAAAAAAAAAAGGGTTTTTCGATCCCTTTAAAAACCCATATACGGAAATTTTAAAGTAATTTTGGGGTTTCCTTTTTTTTTTTTTTTATTTACAAGTAGTAAAAAGGCAAATTTTTTTTTAAAAAGTTATAAATTACAGTTCTAATAGTAAGTGCATATCCAAAATAGTTTTTAAAAAGTTAAAATTTAAAAAAAAAATAATAAAATAAATCTACCCTTTCCCGGGAAAAAAAGGGCAAACGGATACCCCAAACAAACCCCCCGTATCTGCGGACAAATAGAAAAAAACGGCACTCTTTCTTAATTTAAAAACCCCTTGGTTTTCCCCCCACGGGGGAAAACCTTAGAAACCGATAACTTATATTTTCGTGGTTTTTTTGAGAAAAAAAAAAGGGGTTGAAAAAAAAAGGGAAAAGGGGCTGCAAATGAAGAGGATTTAAATTTTTTGCTTTTTTTTTTAAGGGGAAAAATTTTTTTTTAGGAGTAAAAAAAAAAAAATCAAAACGATATAACTTTTTGGGGAAAAACCCGAAAGTTCAATTCCTTCCGTTTCAAATTATACAAACAAACCCCGGGAAAAATTCACAGTACATTGAAAAAAACCAATTTTTTACCCCCCCAAATTTTTGCCATTTTAAAATTTAACCCCACGCCCCAAAAATTGAACGACTTAATTTTGTAAAAAAATGATTCGTAATCTTCAAAACGAGGAAATTTTTTTTTTCAACATTTTATTTATTTATGAAGCAACTTTCACTACGGCGGGGATGTATAATAGAAAGAACAAGCATTATTGGGCTGAAAACCTTCCCAAAATCCAACCTGTTGATACAAGGACGTAGGTTTCTTCATGTTTGGTGTGGCATGTTGGGCAGTAGGTTATTGGACCGATAATTTTTTGAAAGGACCTCTAACGGGAGATAGGTATCTGCATTTTATTCAAATGAGATCGAAAATCTGCTTAAAGACATTCCTCTTCAGCAATACAGAAACATTATCTGGCACCAGGATGGGGCACCCCCACACAATGTTGGACCAGTAACTCATATCTTGCGAGAAATACGGAATTTGGATAGGAAGGTATGGACTATTAGATGGCCGCCCAATAGCCCCGACTTAAATCCTCTGGATATATTTTTGTGGGGTTACAAAAATAAATTTATTACAAAGGCCAGAAAATAAAACATACTAAGACAAAAAATTGAAAATTAAATAATGTTACTTAATAGGAACGGTCGAATTTGTTTTCACGCGATTAATCGAAGTTGAGGAGAAACATTTTCAAGTGCAGAAAAAATTGGGAGTTACAGTCAAAAATTGGTAAAATTTATACTTAAAGTTCGTTAAATAAATCATTTGTTTTCTAAGGTAATGCTGATTTTATTTTTCATTGATTTTTAATTAAAAACTTAAATTTTTCAAAGCTAAATGAAAACCAAAAACTATAATTTTTAAAAAAGGGATAAAAATACTTTTATTCTAAATAAAAATATACAGGGTGTTCCATTTAAGGGTTAACTTATTCATTTTCTTAAATTTTTTGATGCTCATTTGTTTTTTCATTATGCTCAAAGATAATAGAGAAAAACTATGAAACTTTATAAAGGAAGTTTTTTTCTATCGTTTTTAGTTATAGTTGTAAATGCTGTCAAAATATAAATGAAAACCCTGTACATGTATATTTGTGGTTTTCATCATAGGTATTTAAAGAAGTCAGATTTAGTTAAATTGCAAACTTCTAAAATACGATATTACCGCGTTTGTCTCAGGGCGCTTCAAGTTAAAATGTACAGTTTTCAAAATGTTTCCTTTACCTTGTGTCCTAAAACCTGCTTACATACCAAATTTTAGTTTCTACTCCCTGGGAAAGTGCTCTATCATTTTGATAAGTCAATCCAGTGGCTAAGTTAATTAGTCAGTCAGTGGAAATTTGCGTGGCCATTTTTAAAGTAGAATTTCTCAGAAACCACTTGACATAAGTTTCTTAATTTTTCAAAGGATATTAAAATACTTATGTCAATTTACATATCAAATCCCATGCATCTGCGTTAAACGATAGCGAAATAATGAGAGAAAAAACACGCCAAAACGTTTTGTTTAATATACACACTGCGTGGGTAAGGCCGGAACTTGGCCTGGCGTATTACCGTGCGCCTAGATAAATTTCGCTTGTAAAAGAACAACAAATAGTTTAAAATTCGAAAAATATCAATAAAATATATTTTTTTATTGTATATTTTATAAATTGATTTTTCTTCCAGTCTTTTGGCATTGCATGTTAGTAAACCACCTAATTAATTAGAACTCCATAAAACCTTTCTTTTGTGGCTAAAATATTTATTAAGTCGAAATTTGTCGATAGAATGGAAAAAGAGTTTTAAATATTTAATTCACTGTCTATTGATATTTTCTAAAAGCCCAACTTTTAGCAGATAAACGTATTTCCAAAGAAAAATCAATACCCAATACACTTTCGTACACTTCGAAAGGTGTCTAAAAATATAAGAGAGGAAGGAACGCGAAAAAATGTGGTATTGATGCCTATTAAAAGATTTGGGTCGCCTGAAATAGGTTTCAGAAATATTTTTCTGAATGTGAATAGAGTCGCTCTCTTTCAATATTTATAATGCCAGCGAGATATCAATAACACATTTTTAAATATGTGATTTTAACGATGTTCAATGAAAATATTTAATCAATCAGTAAAGATGATTAGCTTATTATGTTAGACATGGAAATACAGTAATGAAGGTCGTCGCATATTGTAGATATATATGTAAATAAATACATAATCTTTTTTATTAAAACATCTAAAAAAAAGTAAATCCTTTTAAAAACCAACTGATAAATAAGGTGTCCTATTAAAAAGAAGATAATTGTATGTCATATCTTTTTAACTTAAATCATTCCATAAGTATTCTTCAGGATACACAAATATCGACCTGTAAAGTCCTCGTTAGACAGTGGCATACCTAGGTAACCAAGGCCTCCGGGGCAAAAATAAAACTGAGGCCCTATCTAAACTGGTTAAAATATAAGGATATGCAAACTTCTTATCACGATCTATAATGGTGGTTAGTCATTAAAGTTCATATATCTAAGAGTAAGTTAGTTTTAAAATATCTAAGTGATCGGACCACTGTAAATATATTATTTTACGATCCAGCTCGCTCAGACCGCCGTCAATTTTGGCAAAAGTGACAACCAACGTGTGCGATCAGCTAATCTTCATAGCTCTCAATTGGAAGAAAATAAAATTTTTGAAATGGCTGAGATTTTGTATGGTGCCGGCATCGCCGATTGATTTAAGGTAATTTTTTTTGTTATAAATCTTTAAACGCGTTTATCTCAGAACAACGTTTTTCTTGTTAGCATCCATGATTTCTCTGAAACCGCTAAACCGATCTTTATAAAATTTACACCACATATTCTTCACAGTATTTGCTTCCTTGCATTAACCCGAAAAATAAAAAATTTGATTTTACCTATTTTTTGGGGATTAAAAACTCTAAAAAACCCTCATTTTTCTATTTTTTTTTTAATCTGCCATTTTGTTATTAATTAAAACATAATTATTCCGGCTTAATGCGAGGTAACCATTTATGTATTAAGCGTTAATAATTTTATTTTTTGTGATTTAGATCAGCCATTATTCAAATTTTATGGATGCCAGCGACATAACAACCTTTGAAAGAACTCCGTTTATTCATTGTTGTTTGATATAAAAAAATAAAAAATAATAATTTTTGTGTAATTCAAAAGTATTAAGCTCGTTGAACTTTATATTTATATCTATAGTAGTTTTTATCTACAAAAATCGGGAATATTGGCTTTTTTCGAGCGCCGGAACCAGAATGACCCCATAATGTAGGATTATTCGTTTAGGCACAAATTTCATTTTTTTAAACTTAATTGCCATGCTTAAGCCGTGTTGCACATTTAGTTTGAGTCATTTAGGATTTGCTGGCGAGGGGCTAAAAAGTCGAAAATTCTTTATTGGATTAGAATATTTATTTAACTTTTTCGGAGGTCGCTTAGGAGACCGAGGGTCCCCATAAGCTTGGGGGCCCCGGTGCACTGCCTCGCCTAACCCTCCGATAGCTACGCCACTGTAGCTGGATGATTCTGTACATAAAAAGCACTTGTTATGCTTATGAAATTAAATTTAAAAGATAGGCCGTGACAGGAAGAAACGCATATTTTGGTGCCCTTCTATTTGAAATGCTATGTGGGAAGCATAAGAATACATAAAATGTGGATTTGAAAAATAAAAACTTTGGACATCCACATTTAAAATAGGATAAAAATTAATGACACAAAAATAAAAGGCAAAATGTTAAGTTAATATTGAGTGATTCGTTTATTATACCCTAAAAGAAAGACAAAATATCTTGTAAGTTATAAAAAAATGATATTCAGCTGTCAAATTGTACACAATTAACATTGTCGATATCTGGCATGTATAAAAGCCATGCATTCTTCTCGGAATATCTCGAACACCTGTCCACATACTTAGCATTGCCTTTTTGGAAAAATGAAAAAAGAAATTGTGCGGTTTTGTGCTGTTTTTGTGCTATTCTGGGCCGTTTACAGAAACTTTTTTATGCATTTTTTCCTGACATATAAAACAAAATAGTTTTTCGTACCTACTTAGCACTGCCATTTTGCACCACAAATAATAAAGTTCCGTGCTGTGTGCTCAACTTATTCTATCATGTGCCTTTAATAAAAAAAAATTAATAAGAAGAACCATTTTTTACAAAAAAAAACATTTTTTTTAACTGAGTTAGTGCAGCCATTTTGCATAGTAGCAAATTAAATTGTTGTGCTGTGTTGTGCTCAACTTGTTATAACAAGTGCCGTTAATATTTTTTTAAATAAGAACCATTTTTTTACTAAAAAAACATTTTTTCAACTGAGTTAGTACTGCCATTTTGCATAGGAGCGGATTAAACTGTTGTGCTGTATTGTGCTCAACTTGTTCCATAATGTGCCGTTAATAAAAGTCCTGAAAATTATTAGAAACTTAAAAAAGATTTTCAGGTCATGTTAGCACTGCGACTTTGCACTATATTAATTTGTTTTATTAAATTAAGAAATAAATGTTTGGGTAATCGCTTTATGAAAGTGTATTTTAAGACTAGTTGGATCCAAAGAAGTGTAAAATATTACTGAAAAGCGAACAGACCTCACATGTTGTGGGTACAGTCTTCTACAAAAATATTTTCAAGCATTGAGAACCTCTAACTTTTAATAAAGCGCTATTTTTTTTTGTCTATTCACGAAGGAAACTAAAATAGGAAAAAATATAATGATCCGTACTTATAGTCTCGGCCCGTTCAACAATCAATTTTTGTTAGAGAGATGGGTGAGTTCGACGCGCATGGCATGGAAGAGACAAAGATAAAAGATGTTCATCACAATCTCGATTTGACTTGTGGACGGGCCGGGCGTAACTTACTATAAGGCGATAATTTTGTCTACGACTGTTGCGAGTGAGCTACCTTAATGGGAAACAGAATAAAAAAACACAAAAGTATAGAACATATTATGGACCTTAATAAAAATTAAACAATAATTATAATAATATAAATTTAAACATTTTGGCAACCCTTCTTAATTTAAAAAAATTTCATTTACAAAAAAAGCAACAATATAAAAGCATTATGCGGATTAAAAAAAAACTGGCCATAGATAAATAGAAAATCAAATCAGTTACTCGATTGTTTTTCTGTATACAATCCAATCTATTGCATGGGTTATTCCATTTTAAATATTGAACGATTCCATGGGGTAAATCGCTAGACAAATTGAAATATAAATAATGAATTCACATTGGAGTTGATTCCCCTAAAAACCAGCTATGCACGTTTTTAGTGAATTACTTTTAGGATTTGTTTGTGTGTGCAAACAGAAAAAATTGCTTCATTGTTTTTTTTTAATTCAGTTTTCATTTATCGAAATGTCGTATTTTTCCTGAATTTAAAGCATTATTTTTTACATGCTGTAGTTGCAAATAAGGTAGACAGCTATTTGCTTACTTAGTTAACCAAAATATACTATAAGAGCAATTTCTGAATTCGGAAAATTATCGGCATACTTGTGGGTCTGACAGTCTATCGTCCTAAGAGCAAGATCGACCTTGGCTTTTGTTTAAAAAAAAATAAGAGTTTTTGAACAATCGTCCTTATTATACTGACTAAATTAAAGTTTTTAAAAGGTTTTTTTATCTGCTTTATAGCAATTAGATAGCATACTAAGTATAATTGTCCCAAGATGGCTATTTTCTGATTTTTTTAGGTCTATTTTCTAGTCAATGAACCACCATCATCATGTAAAATATATCAATAAAAGATCAGCGCATAGTCATGATTTACTATCTAAAAGGACATACTGGGTACGGTTGGTCCCTTGTTTTTTCGGTGAACTGACAGTCTAATTTTGTTCTACACAATAATAACTGTTTTTAATTAATGTTTTATATTCTTTTAGTCTAGTTTTACTGCTACTTTTACTCCTAACTGGTTTATACTCTTAGTTACCTGATCTATTACACACAGTATTAGTAATTTTTAAAATAATTATAATTATAAAATTATTACATAATAAAATGTTAAAATAATAAAATTAAAAAATAAGAAAATAATAAAATACTAAAATAATAAAACAATAAAATAAAAAAATAAAATATTATTATTTTTTTGCTTTTATGGCACTATAAATTATAAGTAATTATCATTTTTTCTTTTTTTTTTAAATTATCTTAAGTTAACAGCCGTTACTGTTTGTTTCATAATACATTGTCAAAATTTGTTTTACATTCTTAGTAGAAATGTGACAATTCGACGTAATTATCGATAGCCATCACAATGCAAAACAATTGAAATTTTATTTAATCATATTGCCAAATATTGTTTTAACAACCGTTTAAAACATAAGGTACTTTGTTGCTCGAACAGCAGTACATTAAAATTTCTGTTAAAATTCTTTGACCCCATATTCTTAAAAAATTAAATTACTTCTTCTGCCTCTAGAGGAAAAGCCGGGCTATGCCAAATAGTTTGATTTACATTTTACTTTTGTTCCTCCTAATAATTTTTATTTTCCAAAAGCCGCTTCTGATTTTCATAAAATGCCTGAAATAACCTTTTTTTTCTCTTAATTCCAGGAAATCTACTGGGGCACAACAAAAATTGTCTAAAAAAATATGATTCCGAACTTGCATTTGTTCTAACTCGTTTATTGCCAAACTCAACAGAACTGTCTATTAACTGCATATTTTGTTTGATAAGCAAAAAAAATCAGATCTGTGCAGAAACATGAAAAAAAATATTAAGACGAACCGAAAAAAGTGGGAAATTAAATACAGGAAAGTGAAGTGACTAAAAATTCAATTTAAAAAAACTTATTTAAGGTTTTTACAAAAATATAAAATAGAGTATAAATTCTGAAAGGTTTATTAAAATTAAAAATACATATAATTGGTGACACAAGCTGCTTTTAAATCACTCAGTCAGACCGCAAAAATACATTTTCTGAAAACTGACACCGGAAACATAAACATAAAATATTAGAAAAGATATAAAGAAAGTTTTATTAGAGAGTGGGGCGTAAAGGCAATATTTCATTTTCTTTAATTAGGTCATGAAGAAAAACATATAATTTGTATCAGTGACATAAAAGAAAAATTTAGGTTGTTAAAAATGGAAATTTGTAATGTCAACATGTGGTAATATTCATGCACATACGCAGAGCTAGGCGTACAGTAGTACGCCTAGATCTGCACGTCGACTGCTGTACGACGCACGCAGTCTATTTTCTCCCTATCATTATTATCGTTCAACATAAAGGTATGAAATTTTAAATATAAATTCACATAAGTATAACTACCGGTCAAAAAATTGAGATTTTTTTTTGGTACGCATACCCCAATTTTCGCCGTGTTTTTTGGGTACTTTATTTACAAATGTTTAAGCAGTGCATATGTTTTTTAAAAATTAGCTATAATAATTAGTTTTTTATTAGCAGTTTAATTTAAATTATTGTGCATACATAATTAAATAATAATACAAATATTTTAATTAAAATATATAATGTTATCTATAAGGAAAGTGGCTAAAAACGTTGTTGTTATGGAGTATGTCGCAGTGATAGGCGTAGTAAATTCTCTTAGAAGAATTTATATTATTTTATTAGTTTTCCAAAGCCTTGTTTTAAATATCGCTGAAAACTCATTAAAATAAGTAAGCGAAAGCACTTAAAAATTTGTTCCAAATGTGCTAAATGCGATTTGTGGGTGAAGCATATACTTATAAACCAATATACTGCTTACATTGACAAATAATTGAAGCCAAGAAAGAGAGAAAGGCATATTCGACGTCCCATGTAAAAACGTATATGTCCATTTCTAGATGGAGTCAGCATATCTGCGCATGCTTTAAGAGCACTTTTTGGATTGGTGAAAGTTTAGACGATCGATAACCGTTGTGATGACCAGCCAATAGGATGTTAAATTTCACTCATGCGTAGTTGGAAGCTCTCCATCGTGAAATAGATTTATGGAAAATTTATATTATGTTTGGTAGAGCTGTCTCTCTTTGTTGGCTTCAAAATATCATTACACAGCTTATGAGACGTTATCTGTATATATTGGTTTATAAGTATATGGGGTGAAGCTGTGTGGACGAGGTGATGATCGATTGCAAAGAATTGATAATGTTAATAATGACACATATATTTGTTTACATCATTTTGAAGGAGAATGTGGTCCAACAACCGAATATCCAAAGCCCATCCGTGTGTAAAAAAGAAAACTAGTGATAGGTAATATATTTAATTAATTATAAGTAAAATAGCTAGCGCAATAACCTCAAATAATAAATTTTGTCGTAGGTAAAAGTCACTAGGACCTCGTTAATAACACAGAAAAAATAATTATTTTTTCTTTTTTGTAATTACTTTTACTTTTTACCATGACAAGTGGAATACAGTTCTACTTGACGTCTAAATTATTATCCTAACCTCTCAACTAATGGCGTTATTTCCTCTTTAAGGACGACGATGGCACTTCAACAATCGTCGTAACTCAACACAATTGTGGGCTTCTACGGTAGGATGCACTAATGAAACACCACCAATTAATTTTTCATTTAACTGCACTGATATCATAGTGATATTTATAAAAAGGGTCCGAAACTTTCATATTGTCGCCTTTTTTATATGGGGACGCTTGCCGGCAACCAAAAGGCCTATTATGTGGCAGGGCACTCCCGGGGGAGGGGGTAGGAACTTGAATTTTGATGTGTAAGTAGGTAGGTTGTAGGACACAAGTATAGAAATGATTCTGAGAAGTACACATTTTTATTCGGAACGCTCTGAAACAAGGACGGTAACATCGTATATTTAGAGAGTATTTTAGAACCTTGCAGTCTGATTGAATCTGAGTTTCTAAGGTAATAATTGTCTTTAAATTTAAAATGCAGGCCGGATTTCATTCTATTCATTAAACCAAGTTCTTTTTTGACTTAGCAAGTTTTTACTGATCTATTTGTATTATTGAACAAAATTGTCTGTAGGAACATTTATACAAGATCTCAGTGCTTTAACAGACAGAGATATCTGAATAGTTTACATAGGTGTGTTTTGGTATCATAGGAACAATACACCATCATTTGGCCTGTAATATAGTTTAATTGTATTCTTTCGTTGCCTTGATACATGCCTACGTCTACATCTTGGAAAAGAGCAGAACTAACTGTTCTTTTCAATATTACGTAACGAAGCTTCGCTACTCCAGCAAAGCTCAATGCGAAAAAACAATATTTCAAAGTAATGCATCATTCGGACATTACATATATATGTATGGTATATCCCTTGCATTACATTGTTTCAGCTAATTGTTCTTTTCGTCATAATTTCCGACTCACGTTTCACAATAATTTTTCACGCGTGGCTCTGGACTGGCTCGTTGTGCACGCGAAGCCAATTTCATTTTTAATTAAAACGGCCGCGCGTATCCTTTATCATAATTGACTTAATTACATTGTAAACAGAAGGCCTAATGCCCTGCATTATCCGCTACAGAGGTCGCAGATCAATTATTTAATGTTTTAACTAGTTTATATAAGTATTACGCGTAATATGTGGGAAGATATGTTAGTTTAAAATTTTCCAAAGAGATGAAATACATATTAATAATGCGAAAAAAAATGCAATAAGTTGCAGAGAAGGAAAAAATATCATTTTTTGTACAACTGAATTGGCACTTGTACAAAGAAATTTAACATTGGCCAAACTGCACTTTACGTCCTGAAGTAAGAATTTAAAAATATATTTTATGTCATACTAGTTTATTATTGTGTTTTTATTGCTTAGTTACCAACTACATTATGGTGCACTTTATACCCGTGCGGACATAAAGTGCACTTCGTCAGGAATTTTAAAACTTTCCTGCATTTTGACCTTTTAAGTTTGACAGTCAGCAAAATTTGATTTCTCTAGCAACAATTATAAGCCAACTGTAATAAAAAGAAAATGTTATTAAAACCAAATTTAAGTTTTTGTATTTTTTAAAATATTTACTAGTATCACATAAAAGTTTGTATACACCGCGGGTATTAACAGATGTGTATAAATAACTTACAAACCCTTCGCGCCAGAGGCTCTCGGGTTGGTAAAAATGTCGCTCTCAGTGCAAAAATATCTACCCAATACCCTTTGGAACCTAAATAACTATTACGCCCCGAAATAGGGGCGTAAAATCGCATTTTATACCCTGAAAAAGGGGCATAAAATTACATTTTAAATCCGGACGTTTAAAAAAGAACTCAAAGTTCTAATTCAATTAGAGTAATGGATAGAATCATTGTCATGTTAACATTTTTAACGTAAATATTATACTGTTTTAAATGTAAAGAGTTAATGGTCAATAATTCATAAACTTGACGTTCAGATACGATGGAGTTGCAGTTCCCGTTCGCAAGTTAAACATATGCAGTTTAATGTAACCTTAACATAATTTAAATTGACCTATTTTGACGTCGAGAAAATATCATTAAGATTTGTACACGTATATTTCTGACACCCTGTGTCATCCCAATTAAACAACCTGCTTTTATTATATCCTAAAAAGTAATTAGTGCCCAAAAATTGGACAACCAATCATCCCTCCATTTTGAACTATAAATGTATAGCTTTGTAACAATGAAAACCCTTTTTCTTTGACTGAATATGACTACTTATGGGTGTTAACCTATCCTCGCAAATCTTTAATATGCACTTATAATTATTTAAAACTCAATATTATCGATACTTACAATTTGGATTAATTATAAACAACTAATTGTGATGACAAAAATTTGTTTTTTACAATAACACCTATCTTAACCCACATTGCAATATGACCTAGTTAAACACTTCCAACAACAATATTTTAGGATCTACCCAGACAACATTTAACTGCTTAAAAACTGTCATACATCTCTATGTTAATTAAACACGCCACTGCTCATTTCACCTGCCACATGACAATTAAAAAAATAAAGTAAAAGGTTTAGTAAAAGGCGTTTCGATCTAAATTTATCCGTATCAAATTAAATATTCGTGTTAGAATAATTTTTTTTCATTTTGTTCATACACTGCGGCAGGAAAGACAAAACATACGGTTAGCGGGTCAGACAAGGACACAAAATGGAACAATTGTTTTTCTATAAATGGAAAATTGTTAAGTATTAACAAATGTTACGCTAACGGTATTTTTTTAATACATGGCATCTTTAAGCCGATTTTTTTACTACCAAAACAAATTGACATACACGACTTTTTTTAATTTACTTTCACAGCCACAGAGTTTTTACATAACGCAATACTTGTGCCGCTTACAATTAGATTATTAAAGCAGCACAATCTAATAAACCATTTTGGATGTCTGTCAAAAGTCAACTGTCAAAAGTTGTAGTAAATATTTTAGTTTACAAAAAATTACCTTTTGATTTTATACATAATTGTTTTCTCAAATGCCATGACAGATGACAGACTCATTTTTTCATATATTTTTGTTCATTCCCCAAAATTAAACGAAAAGGCAATAAATTTATATTATTTCTTTTTTTAAAACACAGAGCACTATAAGATCTTAAACACCAAAGACAAAGCAATTTAATTTAAACAATAATTTCTAGACTATCATTATTATTAAATCTCTGCGATTCCGATTTTGTATATGTCAATTTACAGGTCATTAGACAAACGCAATAAAGGGCATCAAATATACAGTAAAAAAAAATTAATGCATTTGATAAAAATCGCATGATAAACTGAACGCTTCTAGCATTTTTGAAAAAGAAACTAAAAAAACTGCTATTAAAGTGCTGCTTTAATTTTAAATAAAGTTAATTCCTTCATTAATGCTAACGTGTTCACAGGTAACCTTAAAATCAATTAGCTACCTTTACAAATAATCCTATTGTGACATTTTGCGAAATAATCTCATAAAAGCTTGTACCGCTGTAAGAGGGGGGTCATTAACAGGGCTCCTTTTTTAAATGTTATCAAGAATTAAGGAATACACCACTTATCAGACAATATTTCCAGTAGCGTATTATTTATACTCATAAACAAAAATATCGAATAATCTTCAAATTTGCCATAAGACGCAATGCTAATTGTATGTACCAAAAATATTTATATTACCACTTAGAAATCATTAAACGAGGTGAGTAAAATGTAAAGTGTTAAAAAGGACAATCTCACAGTTGTGTATCATTACAACTAAGTTAAGAATAGAAATAGCAGACCTTTTTTGCGACTCTCAACTTTTGCAAACATACCTGTGTCATGAGGTGACAGTATTTCTGATGTCCAATTTAAGGCCTTATAAAAAAGATATCTGCATTATTTTCCATTTGCTGCCTAAAAGAGTAACTAAAGAAATGAATATTTGTACTTAACATAACAGCATTAATTTGATGAAAGCTAGAAGAGTGAATATCTACGATAAATAATTAAAAAAAAACTAAAGAGCCCATCTAGACAGAAGCCAAATATGCCAAAAGCGTCAATCCGGGATTTACCAAAGAACTCAAGGGGCTTGTTCCGGTTATGTAAAACAAATCTATACACGATTGGCAAGGCAAAAGCTTACATGCCAATTTTAATGCAATAGAGTAGGATACATATGGTATGGCCTCAGATTGAAAAAAAAACGACCACAATTTCCCCCGTTCCACTTCCGATATGACAACAGCGATTTGTTAGCACATTGTCGAATGAGGCATGTAGGGCGATCCAGCTATTTTCTGCATTACCTAAAGTGATCGACTTGACTTTTTTTTTGTTGGGCCAATTAACTCAAGTGGTTTACAGGTAACCACATGAAAAGCCTGTAAATTTGGTTAAGTTAAGAGCAAAAATATTCGACATTACTAACTCCATTACACCGGAGGTATTGTCGAATGTTAGAACGAAGTTTTATAATCGGCTCGGGTATTATGAAGCTCAGCATGGCTATGTCTTCGAGCACTTATTAAATTAAAAATGCTTTTGAGTTTATTTTTTAGAGTTATTTTTATTATTATTGGGGTTACTATTAATTTCATTAATTTTTAAGAATGTTTATAAGTTTTTTTTTTTTAGAATAGCGGTTTTTATTTTTTAAGCTTAAGTCTAATAAAAATTCAACAACCTTTTAATTAATGTTGTATTAAATACAACAGTGATTAACATGACCGCATAAAAACAAAAATATCGCAAAAAATCTCCAAAAAATACAATTGACAATTACTTCTTTAACGTCCGGTGTCCAGCTGATACTGCCAAGTCCCGATCGCCTGTCGCCGAATCGACCGAATAACCTTTTCCCCTGGTATTACCCTCTTCCCTTTTTGGGCCAGTACAAGGAAATCGGCCACAGCACGTTTTGTGTCTGTCTTTATTTCGCTCAAGTTTCCTTTTTTGTTCCCTTTTATTGAAAATATCTGCATGCAAGAAATTGTTTTTTTCAGCCGTGTATACTTCCCTTGCCGTTAAGAAATTTGCTAAAGTTCTTTAATACTAAAAATACCTTAAATATTCCTTTGTTTTTACTACACTACATCTCTAATTAAAAAATAACAAATAGCCCGTCCACATCGATAACTGACGTACACAGCCGATGCCGAATTTTTACATGTCATGTTTATTTTTTTGTAATTTAATTAATTTTTTCCCGCCTAATGGCGTTTTATTACCCAAGCGTTTTATTTGTTTCGTTTATTTGTTTAGGTAATTTAATGTTTCTGACATGTTTGTATTTATGTAAATGCGGGTAATGAATTCCGTTTGTTGTTGTGGTTAGGTCTGATTGGATTTCGTGTAGCGATTGATTTTTTCATTTGAAATCATGTTTTTTTCTGACGAAAATTAAATTAACGACTTTGATAGGCGTTTCTTTTAATCTATCTACCGCTGAATTTCAGAGTTTTGTTGTCAGTGAAAATAATCAATTTAACTACCAAATGTTCGTCTAGTTTTTAAAAATATAAATGTATGGGGGGAAACCGAGTTTTTTTCCACTTTTTATGTTATTTTTTATCTTTCATTTCATACTGTACTGTCAAACGCATTTTTAGATACTTGGTTTTGGTCCAGGAAATAAACTTTTACAGTACTGAGGTTTAAAAAATAACCGGACTAGTCCGGTAAAACTATAACAAATAACTATAAGAAAAATTATTTCTCGTACCGTTAAGCCGATTTTTTTAGTACTAGCTGCCCTGAGCCCCATTAGATTTTGTAAAATTTGAGATTTTCATCACCTTCCTCCATTTCGTCAATTTTACCAAAAATAATTGTAAAGTAACACTAATTTTCAATTGACTTTACCTTTCACCTCGACATAATTAAAAACAGAACAGTTGCGTTTCCTGGATATATTAACGCAATCTTATTGTCAAATTTAAATTTTATTCAGTACTGAAATATTTCCACCAGTAAACAAAAATACAAAAAGCCGTTTTTAAAGCAGAAATTAATTATTTTTTGGATATACGAAGCGGATTTAAAACCGTTATGATTTTAAAACATAAATTTCGACAGTACAGTTGAAATTAAATGTGTACATTATTTTCCGAAAAACCTTACAGTATTCGTTTTAAAATTCCAGAATTCAAACATTTACTGTAAAGTTAATTTTTCGCATTTATAACGTAAATAACTTTAAAACCAACACGTTAAAAATTTTACAAATATAGCTTACACTTTACCTAACCCTTAAACCCAACACAAAATGCAGGATTACACCAAAAAATATAAACAGACCAGAAATTATTATGTCCTGCCAACTAGCGGTATAAACTGCAAACACAAACTTACTAACAGGACTATTGACAAGACCTAACAGAAATGAATGTGAATGAATGAACAAGAGTGAATAGTATGAATGATAGTGCGAATGATGAATCAAATACTGATCAAATGTGTATAAATGTGAAGTACCGACTATAATACAGACCGAGCTTGGTTAAACTAACCTGGTGAAAAACGAGCTGGGTTTTTGGGAACTTTTCCCAGTAATATATTTTAATTACAATATGCTAAGACAACTCAACATAACAATTTCTAAACTTTTAGTAGATCTTGTGTCCAATAGCATTTGAGAGATTACTGATCGGAAAATGCTATCCATTCTCAAACCAACACTTCCCCACTACCCAGGGTCTCCACCAGATCCAACCCTCACCCGGTTGTCGCCCAATTTCAAAGCCTTGAAGGCACTCGAGAATATGCTCTTATATATTCGTAATTGTATTTGTAAGTAAGTAAGTAAGCTTACACTTTATAGATGCTTTAATGGAAATTTTATTTTATTTTTCAGATTTTGATGTTCATATTTCCGAAAATGCTGTTTAGAAGATTTTTTTTATTGGTGATATTATACAAGGTACTATTTTAAACAATGCTATATTAGTAATAAACTTCAGTTCTGAATATTAAACATATACATACCATATGTAGTTTTATTTAACTCATAATAGTTATTTATGATATAAGTGCTAAAAGTGACAGTTTATTTTGTGGGAAGGAAGTTTGGAACACGTCGTCGAAGGCGATGCCGAAGACGGTATATTTCATGCTTTTGAACAAAATAAACTCACTTTTAGCACGTATATCATACACTATAGGATGGGAACTGATCAAGAAAATAAATTTCTCCCGGTGGAAATCGAAAAAGCTGCCAATAAAGCTACTTTTGAATTATTGCCTGGGAAGTCAAAGCGACAATACGAATTTAAATACGATTGTTTCTTAAAATGGTCTGATCAGAAAACTCTTAGGGGCAAGAATGCCAGTAAAAAGTACTCTTGCGTACTTTGAAAAAATATGGAAATCGTCTACCTATGGTCAAATTACTCATACATGGAGTAATTTGACCATAGGGAAACGATGATGAACATAATAATCAGGAAATAAGCAGATATTACAAGCTGGTTGCCTTTTTAAAGCAAAAGGATGAAGGATATCGACCGAAAAAATCTAAAATATTGAAAAGAGAACAAATCGAAAAAATTTTTGCAGAAGCCGAGGATAAAATATATCTTATGCAAAAGTAACCGCAATTTCGGTGTATTTCGAGTCTGTTGTCGAGAAGAACTGTGTAACTTGACATAAAATAAAATCGAAGATTTGGGAACTTACTAATTGTGCATATACCAGACACAGAAACTAATGTGCAAGAAACCTTTGTAATTAGTGGTAGCTTGTTTATGAACTATTATAAAAAGTACATACACTTTGTCCAGTGAATATTATTCACACAAAAGTTTTTATGAGATGCTTAAAGAATAAATGTGCCATAACTCCATTTAGAATTAACACATTTGGTTAAATGCCTGCCCAAATGGCTAAATTTCTAAATTTGGCTGATTTCCATCTTTACACTGGACATTGCTTTCAACGTTCCTCAGCTAGTTTGTTGGCGGACTTTGGTGCTAATCTTACTACAACTAAGAGACACGGTGGATGGAAGTCCAGTACAGTAGCAGAGGGTTATATAGAATACTTTTACAAGAGAAAAAGAAAATTGCTGATCAAACTTTGTCCAAAACTTTGGTGGATGACATTGCTTCCTGCCCGGATACATACAGTCAGTCAAAAGTTTAATTTATATTTATTTACAAATATATTATAAGTAAATAGCGGCAGTCTCTTTGGAGAAATAAAAAAATATTATTATTAACAAAAATTACGTCAAAAAAGCTCCATACAGTAGTATTTTTTATAATAAAATTGTTTAATACTTAAGGTCTAATATTTTGTACAGTTGCCATTTGCTTTAATGATTGCATTCATTCTTTTGGGAGACTTAAAAAAGCTTTTTGTGACTTCTGGTGGAATGTTCTCCCACTCTTGTCTTATTCTGTTTTTGAGATCTTCCTTATTTCTAACTGGTTTTTTTCTCATGCGACGCTTTAATTCTTCCCACAGGTGTTTTATTGGTTAACGTCCGGTGATTGGGGTGGTGTGTGAAGTTGCTGGCGGACATTGTGGATCATCCATTCACGTACAAGCCTTGCAGTTGCTTGGGATCGTTATCTTGTTGGAATAAATAACGACCCTCAAGACCAAGCTTTTAACATTAGGGTTTAAATTATTCCTTATAATATTTAAGTAGACATGTTGGTCCATAATACCATCAATAAAGACCAAATTGCCTGTCCCATTGGCTGACATACACCCCCATAATAAGACATTACCTCCTCCGTGCTTCACTGTTGGAACAAACATTTTCGATTTTTAAAGCTGTATTTTTTCCTCCAGACTTTATCCCGGCCATCTGTTTCCAAAATTAATTTTTGTCTCATCACTAAAAATAACACTTTCCCAAAACTCATTGGTTTTGTTAATATGTTCTCGGGCAAATTCTAAACGTTTTCGATTTTTCTCTGAAATGAATTGGTTTCTTCTCGCAACACGGCCTTTATAACCCGCTCGGTGCAAACAATTTCTAATAGTTTGAGGACTAACATTTTTGAGAACTTTTTCCTTATTTCTTTTGCCACTTTTGGAGCACTTATTTAGAATTTTTCTAATCTTTGCCACAACACTGAACTCTTCACGTGCAGTTAACTTCTTGGGACGACCGGGCGCGGCTTTACTTTACAGGAACCGGTGGCCTTATACCGATTTTTATGTATTGTATGGTAGCATGTGACTTTCCAACTTTTTGCCTATATTTCTAAGGATATTTTCTTTTCCACAATTCTATAATGATTTTTCGAACAGGAAATGGAATTTCACGATTTTTATCGCTCATTTTGCTGGTACTGTATACTAGACACTTTAAAATGGAATTTATAAACAGGTATGATTCATTTTTTTAAAGCGGAACTTGATAAAATATAACTATAACTGATGGTGAGGAATAGCATTTTCTCAAAAGTGTATGGAGACTTTTTTGGCGTAATTTTTTGTTACTATCAATATCTAATTTTTCACTGATCAAATAAAGTGTTATAAAAACTTTAGTTTTGTTTTAGTATTCTTTAAGAGACTCCCTGATATTTTTAAAATGGACTAATGTATGGAGACTTTTTTGACCGACTGTATCTTACCAACGTAATATGTGTAACAACCACCAATAAGATTTTTCCATGAAGTTTCTTATTCTAATTGTATTTTTAGTAATTGTACTTTTAATTGAATTAATAATTTTTTTTGGATCTAGTGCACTATGTTTTGTAATTTTCTTATTTGGTTAAAGTAAACTACTTTTAACACCAGTGTCATAAAACAACATTTTAGACCCCTGACAGCATGCTTTAAAAAATCAACCTTTACTGACATTTGTAAAAAACAATATACAAGGTATTTTATTTTAAAAAATTTTTTTTACTATTAAACTTAAAATTGTCAATTGATTTTGCATTCTTTATATAAAGGACTGTATTTTATCTAATTTCCTCACTCTTAACAATAAATTGGGGCGCGGGAATTTATTTTATATATTACTTTAAAACTCAATTATACCACTTAAAAATTAACTATGACCTATATGTAATATTTACTGTAAATCTAAGCACGTCATATACGTGTATATAGACGGTTCTAATACATAATAAATAACAGATTCTCTAGAATATACTATACGCTTCACAATGATGAATTAAATGTCTATATTTGACAGAAACCCGTTTAAATCCAACAAAGGACGTTTCATGTCGGTCAATTTCTGATAGTTACGATTACGAATTACTTGAAATATAGAAACGTAGCGCACGCTTGTTTTGATTGAAAAATGTATAGCGCTTATTTTATCCGAAGGCTGGAATCGATCACTTTTTAAAAATAGGATACTTGATCCGGATTCGTTATATAATTTTAAAATAATATGGAATCGATTCCTTTTTGGAAGGATCCGATTCCAAAAAGAAAATTGATTAAATTTATAAGTTGCTTAAGGTTATCTCAAGAATCACATTTAAAAACCGTATGAAGATCTAGCATCGCAAGTTTTGGAATACAGTTCAAAAAATGTTCCATTTAAGGGTGGTTTTATGTTGATTTTAGGAAATGACATATTTAAATTGGAAGAATATCTACCAAAAACTAATTTGGCTAAGAGTTAAAGCAGTTTAAAATAAGGCTAAAATAATATTTCGCGGCTCGGGCTCCTTGTTAAAATCTTTAATGCTTGATTTATCGTCTGGATTATGTAGTATTGTTCGGATCATAGTTACCATTTGTAAGTATAAAACTAAACATGATCTGGATTCGTAATCCTATTAATAGGAATCGATTTCAGGGATTCGGTTCCTTTCTCTTAAAAAAAAATCGTGATTCGTATTGATGATTCGATTCCTTTGCGAGGATCCGGATCGGTAATTAAACTTTTTTTAAGGATCCGTCTCAGCTCTGTTATTGTCCATACTTGTGTGGACGAATAATATATCTGATTAATCGTTCACACATTGTGTATGTCCACACATAATGAACTTGTGTGTTTAGGGTATCAAACAAAATTGTTATTTTATTGCTATAAGGAAGGTGACACTTTAGGCTATTTTTATAGTCCGAAGCAGGTAAACAGTTTGGAGTAGATTCTTAAGGCACTTTGAAAATTTGTGTATTTGTCCTTGAAGGAACCCTAAGCATAAAAGTTAAGGTCTGGCTGAAGGGTAGCGGCCCCTTACAAACCCTTGAATTTTTTAATTTAAGGGTTTGTAGAGAACCCTTACCCTCGGCACTTGACTTTTATGTTTAGGGTCCTTTAAGGACAATTACACAAATTTTCAAAGTGGCTTTCGGAGTAGTATTTTCTGATTAAATTTTTTTCCATATAAATTAACAATCTAACAATAAATTAAACTAGTTTTGTTGTTACTAAAGGGAACATAAAATTAGTTTTATTAAATGGTATGGAAATTCTTTCTTTCAAGATTCCAGAGGAAAAACAAAGGGCCAATTTCATGTTTTTTTTTTTAATGTTAGAGCTACAAATATGAACCTGTTCTGACCTTATTAAATGATACAGTATATTTATATTTAGGTCGTTAGTTTGTTAATTTGATACGTTTACACTTTTATTAACATTACTTCTTACTTTTTTTAGCGCTACAGATACCGTTATAAACAACTTGCGACTTCCGTCTATAAAGTAATGACTGCAAAACTGTCGTGAGATGTGGCAGTTTCGCTACGTTGCAATCAAATCGAGACAGTAGTTATGTTTAAACGAGGATTAAAATGGTCTCGAATTGTTGAGTTTAGATATTTAGGTTAGTTTTGAAAGATTACGAAATGCATGTAACGGTGACAGTCGTTTTAAATAAACAACAAAAGATATGGCAGAAACGTGACAAACCGAGACACCAAAGAAATCAAATCATATAGACATATTTGTTTTTCTTATTTAGACCCCAAAGCTTCCTTTTACCAGCGCTAAAAGCCCATGTTAAGAAAATTATAGTTATTATATAGTTACCATAAAGTAAAGAAACTAGGTGTATGGGATAGCGTCATCAAAATTCGTAGTTTAACTGTGCTGATCTAAAGCCGCCATGTTGTGCATGTGTAGTAAGTTAACTAATTTTAATGCAGCAAACTTTTAAATTATCGAGGTTAATGTTAAATTTATTGAAAAATTTCGGGTTCCAGTGTTAAATAGTCGTTTTTTTTACGACTGGCACTAAAAGTAACATTTTTCTCACTGGTACTAGCATTTAAAATAAAATATTTCTTATGCAATGAGGAAAGCTCACAATTAGGGAGAAAAGTACTTTTTCTTCAGTGAGAAGTAATTTGCTCTCAATTGCTATATAAAATAGTAGAAATGAGCCTTTGATTGGCGACTTTGACATAATCTAGCAGCCTGTAGCAGTTGGCATCGCATAGCAACGATTAAACAAAAATGAATGTATTACAAAATTGTACAAATGTTACAATTAATTTTAATTTAGAATAAATTTATTTATAAATTTATTATCACAGTAACTAGTTTATATTTGATTTATAAATAAAAAAGTTAATTTTATTAATAAAAATAATTATATTATAATTGACTATATTATAAATAAATAATACTTAAATATATTTTTTAGAAAATTTAATTATTAAATTTTTGTTTCTGCAATTTTTGTCTACGACTAATACTCACAAAATTATGACCGATACAAGTAGAAAAAAGGCGTTTTACCCACTTTTAAAGAGATTCTTAAGATATACACTTTTCTAAAGAGATTTTACCAATACCAGGCCTGCCACCTGGTACATTCAACCAAAAACATGTAAGGCTTGGTCTAATGAAACCAAATGACATCGCCGTATACCACCCTATAACATACTTTGGACCAATTTTAGATAAAATGACACTATTTCGAATTATTCAAAAACAATATAAAAGTAATGTTCAGATGATAACAAAAATTTTCTTAGTTATTTTTTGACATAAAAAAACATTTTTTTCTTACCGTAAGGTACTTGTATTTGTACTTAAATTTTATTTGAAATTTTTAAAATCAGTTAAATATTTTTCCTATAAACATTTCATATAAAAAAATCACATTTAATAATTTCTCTTTAAAGATCACAACTAAAATTTGGTTTTTAGTTTAATTATTTGTTTAACCATTTACATTACGGCACACAAACCTTACTGAATAAAATATCTCCTCTAATCTATTTTTGTTCAGATATTCCAACAATTTTCTTTGTGCTTTTCCGTCTATTAATTTGTTCCACTCCAAATATTTCCGTAAAAGCAATTTAAGCTAATAGATACACGAAGAGAAAAAATCTTTTTCTTGCGAATTTATAACGACTAGATAAACCAGAATAAAAAACGCGCTTTTGGAAACAAAAGAAAAGCTTTACGGTAAATAAATATATTAAGCGAAAATAAATTCTTAAAAACCATTATTTCTTATTTTTCGAAAAGCTCTTTCCATTATAGGCTGTACTCATCGAAGAATAAAATATATAAAAGAAAGAGCTATATTTTTCTAATTTTTTTAAAAACTTGCTATATAATTTTATTGTTTTATATATTTTAAGGAAAAACTTTTTAATAATACTGAGACATAAAACAAAGTCTTATTTAATTTTTCGAAGAGTGTTAATAACTGTATTCTGCAATTTGGTTAAATAATTCTTTTTTTGTACTATTTTTCTTCAAATAAATAACCTTCCAATTTTTATCAATTATTTTATTATCAAAGTAAATTGCGCACATAACTGACAATATTTTTTCCAGAAGAATGGCTTTTTAACAGCTAATTTTAAAAAATAAAAAAGATTACCCGATAAAAATATCTGGATATCAGAATAAATATATTAATTTATAAAATTTCACTGTTTTATTAGTCGACCACAAACTAGAGGCAATAGCAAACCTTAAGGTAACGTCCAAGCTGACAAACGAATGCCAAAAAAAAACTGGAAGTCCTGGGAGAACGCAACAGGGTAACCCTCCTGTGGGCACCGGGATATTCGGAAATAGAAGCCTGCCCTTAGAGTGACCAAAACCACAGCAAGAGGGCAAACTTGAGAATGGATCCGAAACAAACAGCATCAGTAAATAAAACATTCCAATTCCATAGAACGCTTTTAATACTGCGATTCAAACAACAACAAAAACCAACAAAAAAAATACACAAGAGATTTTATCAAAAACTTTGTTTAGAAACAGACCATGTCATGATTTTATATGAGCTGATCAAGTTGAAATCATATTTAAACATCTTAATTAAGCTTAAAGATAATGCAGGTTGGAAGCCACGAAGTATCTATATATATTTTATTAATCGTGTCACGATTTTAAGATTGTTAACATTTGAACTTTTTGGTTTTTTACAATAACAGCAAATACTTAAAATTCAAAGTATGTTTATTAATAATATTCTAAGGGTTGCCTGCAGACAGTCGTAGGATCCATCTAATTGGGTAACCCAATTTGTAGATAAATATTGGACCGTAAGTTAATTAGAGAAAAATGTAACTTAGCCAGACCAAATAATATTTAAATTATTAAGTAATCCATATTTTGGTAAAGAAGTGAAGTCAGAAGTGTGCAGTTTCTCAATAAAACAACTCTGTCTTCGTCCACCATAGAAAAGAGCAACATATCCCCAACAGCCCGTCGATAGGCAAGAAAAGGAAGCTTTTTTATAAGAGTGGGGTTATTAGTAAAGCAAACGGATCTATTTAAAAGAATCAATAATGTTAAGAGTTCTGGTAAAGGACATTTTTTAAACTTGAGAACAGTGTTCCTAAGAGAAAGTTTTGTATAAATACAGAGTATGCGGGTGACAACGAAGTCACTACCGAGCCTTTTATTTCTTCTATTAAAAACATATCAACAATATTTTTATTTTAGGATGTTATGTGGATGTGCCAATTTTGGAAACAATGACATCTGCATATAAATTCCGGTTTAACCGGAAGTGGCATAAATTTTGATATTTTAAATAGAATACCCTATATATTTTTTAGGATTTAAAATGTGTAAGATATTTTTGTTACACAGCCTGTGTTGTACCCTATACCTATCTCTATGGTTTTCAAGAAAATGACGATTAAAAATATTTAAACCACCGTATATTATGCAGTTATAAATAAACAATCAAGCAGATTTAATTGATCTAAATATTCTTGTAGACTCTATCTACTGAGGTGATTATAATACTACTTCCTGTGTTAATGGAAGTGCTGCAAACATTGACTTTCCCAGTAATGCTACTTCAAAAAATTTAATGAAACTAAATGTATTAAGAATGGGGTGTAATTTAAGCATATTTTTCTAAATATTTTCGTTTATAGAGACTTTTTATCCCAACCTAATAATTTTTTAGAAATAAACCCTTTTGTTTTTCCATATAACTGCATATTATGTGGTCGCTTGGACATCTTCAATCGCCATTTTCTCGAAAACCAATAAAAATAGGTAGAGGACATAATATAGGTTTTGTCAGAAATGGCCGATAGAATTTGAATTTTTAAAAATACATAAGGTATTTCATTTAAAATATCCAAATTCATACCAGTTTCGGTTAAACCGGAAGTGCTTGGCAAATGCTATTATATTCAAAATCAGCATTAGATGATACAATATATCATCTTAAAATTTAAAGTTTTAGTAGTGACTCTTTGTTATAGACGCTCATAAGTGACGGATGAGTAATGACAGGTTTTTATCGCGACAACAAACCTGACTGTATTTTTGAAGCAATAATCATGATTTTTGGTGTTCCAACCCAATATCAATTTAATGTTGTGAGAAAGAGATATTAGCTTTACCCTGCACTTCTTTTCCAAATCAGGCTTAGACTTGCGCTTTATCATTTTGCACAGCAAAAGTATCGGGAACATAGAAAACCATGTTTTTCATAATCTAGAGACCACCAAATGTAAATATCTTCAAAAATCTCAAAGTGCGACTATAATACTTTCTTTTCCGAGATAATTAAAATATTATCACATTATTTAATCGTTACAAAATATATTTAAATAAATGAATAAATAGGCGAATAAATAGTGACCCTAATTTACCAAAAAACAATCTTCAGGTAGTCAGTTTTCAACGAATTAAGGTGAAACGAGCAAGGTATCATGTGTATAGATTTGCGTGTTCACTCGACCGGGCCACGCCTCGGAAATGAAAAAATTAATACTTTAACAGGTCTAGTTCACGCGAGCCACCGCTAGAACGGAGGAATGGCGAAAATAAAAGAAAAAATAAAAAGACGCGTTGCCGGAGATTGTTTTTTACATATTTTATGTTAAGAGGATCGCGGAATCCTGCCCGATCACGCAAGTGCAGAATTGAAACTTTTACTAATGCAGCTGCAGAAAACTATAGTTTTTTATATTTAGAAATATGATTATAGTGTAGTTAAAAAGATATAATGATCAAGGAGAATAAAGCAAATAGCTGGTCTCCTATTGGTCGATCTGAAATGAAACCTTACAGCGGACCAAGTCTATACTTGATAATTAGTGATGAAAAATTTGCGAAAATAAATATTTGGAAATATATCAGAAAACTATGGAAATAAAGAAATAAAAACTAAGAAATTTAAATAACTAAATATTTAATGATAGTTTATCATAAGTAATACCATAAATGGTAAGATTTGGCCGGATATTCATGAGAGCGTAGATCAAGTGATTTTAAGAAACAAGTTAAATTTTCGAAGTATTTCAAACCAGGCAAAAAAAATCTGGTTCAAAATCTCAGTACGAATGATATTTAATAGGACAATTGCGCGAATAAGACAAAGTTAAAAACAAAATAATAATTAATCAACAATATCAAATCGCTAGTCGCTACTGAGGTAAGACATTTGCGCGAATGAAACAAATATAAAGAAAAATAATAATTAATCAAAAAAAAAACATAAAACAAAACACACATAAATAAAAATTTAAGTATTAAAAATACAAAAAAAAAATCTAAAAAAGTAATTACACACCATCACGAGACATAAGTTGTGCAACTTAATCAAGACGCATATCTTCATCGATAGCATTCATACCTTGAATACTGTATTCAGCATCAATGCCACCTTCATGGGAGTGCAACTAAACTTCTTCTAAAGCAAGCAATAATCAGTGAATCACCGAGATCGAGATTTTATTAACGTAATTTTTCGGAAATTATTTTTCTAGTGTGAAATTTGTACTGCACAAAAGTATAAGAAATTAGAAATCTTTGTTTTGATGGTTTAAAACATTTTTTTAGATACTTTCAAAATTTCCAATATTTTTGAGACACGTTCCAAAATTTCCAATATTTCCATTTCCATGGAAATATTTCTATTTACAACCCTACTTATAATTTAACAAACCATCCAGCGAAGACTGGAAGAGGCCTTATTTTTAATTACTTGGTATTAAAAAAAGTGAATAAGGTATTTTGTGCATTTTTTCTCGCAAAATCCTAAAAAAGCTTAAGAAAATAATTTAAGTTGAACAAAAACATTTTCTTAAGGGGGCATCTTATTTATTGGTTTGTTTTTATAAGGCCCAATTTTTTTTCGGTACGTTGCAATAAAAATGATTTCATATTTATTTTTAGTAACAACAGAATAAATTTTATGCATATAAAAAACAACTTAAAATAGAAAACAGAAAAATAAAACAATAGATGCTTAAAATACTCAAACACAAGTCATTATTGTGCCCAAGGCTAACGTTTATTATTACTTTTATTATATTGGATTCTTATCACTTACGTTAAATAGAATAAGATCTAAATATTTCTCTTAGGAAAATTATATTTTAATTAAAACGCTAGGCTTGACAAATATTGACTTTTTGTGTTTTAGCATTTAAGGTATTTTATGTTACCTTTTTCAATTTTTAATTTATATCGCAAATTTCGAATATAAATTAAATTAACTCTACTGTTACCAAAAATAAGTACAAAATAATTTCTCCGAAAGCGTATTGAAAAGAATAATGCTTTCAAAAACAAACTGTTCCTTAAGGTGTCCCATTATGAAAATAATAATTTAATGTCGTATCTCCTTTGTTTATATTTAAATAATTTTTTTCTAAATGTTGTTTGTTTTTACAAAAAAAAAAAAAAAAAAAAAATATTTTTCCTAAAATAAGGAAGGCCACAAATATAACCCTGTTTAGTTCTCGTAGCGTGGGATGACCCTGTAGGTCCGGGCGTAAAACCCAATTTTATGACCCAATTTTAGTAAAAAAATGGCACTATTGCTCTACCTATAGGGCAAAAAGTTACAAAAGCCGGCATATTAAAGATTATAAAACAATAGCCCAATACGAAGACGTAAAGGGCCACACCAATTTTTATTTTTAGTACAAATCCAAATTAGATTTCGGAATTCCGATTATATTTAAAAATTCCGATTTAGTCTCTAAGTCAAAATCTCGAAATAAGGGCGGAATTCCGAGATCTAATCGGAATTTCGAGATATAAGGCAAATTTCAAGATCTAAGTTGAATTCCGAGAGATAACTCCGGAATTCCGAGATATAAAAACAAAATCTAAATTGGAATTCCGAAATATAAGTCGGAATTCCGAGATATAAGGCGGAATTCCGAGATATAAGGCGGAATTCCAAGATCTAAGTTGGAATTCCCAGATATAAGTCGGAATTCAGAGATATAAGGCGGAATTCCAAGATCTAAATTGGAATTCCGAGATATAAGTCGGAATTCCGAGATATAAGGCGGAATTCAAGGATCTAAGTGGGAATTCCGAGATCCGAGTCGGAATCCCGAGATCTAAGTCATAATTTGTATTAAAAATAAAAATAAAAATTGATATGCCACCTCTACCTTCTAAAGCTTAGCCAAAGAAAAAAAACTATAATTTTTAATAAAACAATGATACTTTGATTTTTCTTCGCAAAGAAGGTAATTACCAAGAACTGGACTTAAACAGGAGTTATTTATAATTTGGAAAAAAACTGTTACAAAGAAATGCAATAAATTAAAAATTACATGATAAAATTTATACGTCTTAGGTGCCCTATTTATTTTTTACACAAAATAAAAGAAAAAGTAAATTACTTTTGCTCTATGCACCAACATTTATTAAGAATCAAATATATTAACTTGTTTTACTTGTTGTAGTACATTTGCTTAGCATCATTTCAAGCAAATGTAATTTGTAATCCAATTTGTCCCATTAAATCTATGATTTTTTCTACACGCAAATCTTCAAAGCATCTAAATCAAAAATAGTTAGCGCTGCCAAAGAATTTATACCAGAGCAATGCAAAACAGCAATTAGCCATTGCCAAAATTAATTTTCCCGCTATTAAGAACTCGGTATGCGACCCCGCCGCAGACTGTCTAAAAAAATAGCACAGAAATAATATAATAATAAATAGCACATCGAAATTAAAATAGCTTCCAGACAGAAATTATTTCTATTAACTTCGCTAAAATCAATCATTTTTTTAAATATTTTAAATATACAAGGTGTCCGGGAAAATAGTACAAGTTCATAAAAAACTTACGAGCGTGCGGAAAACCCCCCACGCATTAAACGAAACGCTTTCCACCGGCGTGGGAAAAGTGAACCTTCTGCCGGTGGGAAAAAATAAAATACTTAAAATCTTCAGGTAAGCAAGATTTATATGTATTTTAGTAATTGTATATTTCATGCAATAAAGCCATTGCAAGTTTTATTTAT
>JAHBCN010004411.1:0-64797 GCA_019359885.1 Listronotus oregonensis
AAAACGATTTATGAAATTTTTGAAAATAATTTCTTCAAAATTTTTTTTGGTTTAAAAAAAATGTTTTAATTATAAACGCCGTCAAAAAATTTTCATAAAAATTTAAAAAAGGAAAAAAAATGACAATAAATTTTTTTTTTTTAAAAATTTTAAAACCCCCGATTCAAAAGAAAGATTTTTAGATTGCCCCCAAAAGGGGTTTTTTCCTTAAAATACCCCAAAACCCCCCTTTAAAAAATTAGTTTTTTTAAAACCCCCTTTGTTTTTTTTATTTTTTATTTACAAATGGGGAACTTTTCAGAATAAGATATTAAAAAATGGTGGGGAAAACAATAAAAAAAAATTAAAATTCCAAAAAATTAAATTAAAAATTAAACTAACTTGGGGCAAAATAAAAGAAAAAAAACCCCAAACCATAAAAAAGGGAAACAGGTCTACAACTTCCCATTTAACAATCTTTTTAAAATCAAATTAAAAAAGGGAAAACAAAAAAGGAAAAAACCTATATAATTTTTAACCCCCGGCCCAACAACATTAATTTAATTATTTTTTGGATAAGGAAAAATTTTTTTTCAGTTTTGCCTTGTGCGTCTTAGGGGGAAAAAAACAAAATTAATTTAAAAAGACTAGTGCAGTCAATTCCTCCATTAGGGAATTTGATAAATATGGTTTTACGACGACATTCCGGGTTTTTTCACCACAAAGCAAAAGCAGTATCGTAAGAGATATTACCGGGGAAGGGAAATTTATAAAAAAATATTTAAAAATTTACTTTAACCCTTTTTTCAAGTCTCTGAACATGACAAGCGTAACGCGGCGACCAAATCACAGAACAGTACTCTAAAAAATTTTCAAAAAAAGTGAATTAAAAAAGGGGTAAGTCAAGGGGCCCCCCGTTTATTGTTTTAAAAATTTAAAATTGGGAAAAAATGTTTTATAAAAAAATTTTTTGGTTTTTTTAATTCCCATATTTTGAAACAACGTTATGTATGGGGTATCAAAAACCCTTTACAAAAAAAGTTTTTTTTTTTAAATGACTCCCCTATTTTTTTTTTTTGTTTTCTGTTTAAAATTTAGATTTTTTATTCAGCATATCATATCCGTATGTTCAACTGTTTACGAGATATTCGCATTTAAAAAAATTTGAAGGGAAAAATCCGCTTTTTTTTAATTTCTTAACTTTCTATGGTTTCAGGGTTTTTTTGAGTTTTTATAAAAAACCAAAGTTATAGAGTTTAAAAAAAAAATCCCCTTTGACAGTTTTATTAATCAAAAAAAAAAGTTTTTAATGTTTTTTTTTTGTTTAAGGTTTTACCTTTTTTACCCTCATTGATATCAAATTTTCCTATTAATTATTCATGGGTGTTTTGTCACTCTACTAAAACCATAGAAACATAAAACAACATTGAGAGATGGGGTTTTTTTTATTCTAAATTCGTTTTTAAAAAGAAAAATATCTCGTAAACAATTGAATATGGGGAAAATGATATGTTAGATAAAAAAATCTAAAATTTTAGATATCGAAAATGTAACAAAAAAAATAGGGGGCTTTTAAAAAAAATTAATTTGTCCTTGTACGGTCTTTATGATACCCCGATCATAACGTTGTTCGCAAAATATAGGGGCAGCAAAAACCATTTTTTTTGTTTTAAAACTTTTTTTTCCCAATTTGAATTTTTAAAAAACAATAAAAAGGGGCCCCCCTTAAACTTACCCTGTTTATATATATATATTATATATTAATATATATATATATATATATATATATATATATATATATATATATATATATATATATATATATATATATATATATATATATTAATAATAATATATATATATATATATTATTAAAAATTAACATAAATACGGTAAACACTAATGAAAGTAAAAATTATTTTAAAGCAGATAAAATATAAAAAAAAAGAAAAACTTAAAAATAATTGTTCTACTTCTTATTTGGATAATACATTTGTTTCTCAATTTTCCTTTTAGAAATTTTTTTGGCATTCTTTTTTTTCCTTTATATTTCCTAAAGATATCGACGTACTTGCTAAAAAGGTTCTTCATCCAAACTGGGGGGAAGCTATTCCCTTTTTCAAAATAATTGTAACAAATCCAAAAAATTAAAAATCTCAAAAATTTAATACTTGCAGTTACAACCCCCCCCTTTTCCCAAATGCCCCGGTTTTATATGAGGCCTGGTCTCCCCAATGAAATGGGTTACATCATCATGCTAGCGCCTGGCTTGTTGAAGGGGGCATCAATAAAAAACATTATTCTCTCATCATCAGGGGTTGAAGTACCTAAAACAGACTCGCCTCCTCAAATATAGCTACAGCGTGTATATGTTTAAAAATTTCAGTTTTTACAGCATTTTTTTTGGGTACTGGCAACAATATCCTCCTCCTCTCCTATTATCAATTTTAAATTTCCTGATTAGATATGCTAAATCTCCCCCTTTTTTAAAAAGGGTTTTTCTCAAAAAGATCTTTTTTTATTATACGTAATTTCAATTACCTTTGGTTCCCCATACACCTGCATTAATTTTTGGGCAATTGTCTTTTGTTCGACTTTAGATAATATCTTGGTCCTTAGTTCATCAAAAATTTTAAAAGAGTTTCAAAAAATTTTTCAGTCAAATCCTAAAAAATTAAAAAAAAATTAGCTGTAGTAATAACATTATTAAAAATATTTCCCCCCAAAATGTTAACCATAATTTTGAAGGAAATTTCCCTGAATATGAATACTACCTCCCTTTTCACACTACGTTTTTGAGCTGTGCTGGGAAACCCCCAAAAAATAATACCTTTCAATAATTATACTTCCTTATACATCCCACACAAGTACCTTTGTAATCACTTCTTTTTACACCCCTTTTATTTTCTTTTCTTCACCGTTTTATATTTTTTCCCCGCCCCAAACATAGTCTACTTCTTATTCCCCTGGGGTCCCCCAAAACTAAAAAATCTTAAAAAAATTCCCAAAAAAACAAAGTAGTTCCTTTTTTAGTTAAGTTATGAAAAGTATTTAAAAAGTTTAATCAAGTCTTTTGGAATTTTGGAAAAAAGTTTGGTTTATGGGATTGGGCATATGATATGCTGAGTTCTTTTGGATCCTTCTGATGAGAAACTTTCCTTGGTCTGAGTGTTTTGTTCTTATATGTCGGTTTTTGCGATATACTTAAAATTCTATTTTCAAAAATTCAAGTCGTCAGTTTATTCCTAAAAATAAATAAAACAAGATTAAATTGAATCATAACCAAAATATCAAATAAGAGCAATAAACTTACTTTTCCAGTTCCATATTCGGGTCTAATGGCCTGAAATAAATAACAAAATGCTTTGGCAAAAATAAACCGGTCAAGCTAATTTCAAAAAATTTTAAAAGAACGAGCCTGGAAATATGGGGGGAAAGGTTCTAGCGCAGCGATTTTTCGATGCCAAACCCGGAAGTTGATGAAAATTGCCTTCTGATTGGTTCGGCACCGTGGAAAAACGTATGCTAAACCACATCGATCTCGTTAATCAGTCGCGCAACTATCGCGACGGTTCAATGGTATTGTCATGTATTGGTGCGCATACGCTCAACTGAACAGTCGTCCTGCGGCTATTTAAAAAGTACATAAATCGATGGCGAGTGAATTGCCTGTACCCGCACCTTCGGGACTAAACTGTTTGGTCGCCCATAAAAATCGTACAAGTACGAAAACTGACTAAACAGTTGCTGATAAAAAGTTTATGTATGTGGCCGGCCTAAATTCTTATTAAGCCTTGGGATCTTCTTATATATAGAAACCGGACAAGATAGTCTATGGAAAGAAAGCAGGAACTACTTTTTAAATATCGTTTTATTAAAAAAAAATAACGTAAAATGGTAAAAACTAAAACGCTCTTACCATTTTTTCAATACGGCTTAAAAGCCCAGTCCTTACCCTACACGCAGATGTCTTTAGTTTCTTCCACAAACCACTTTGTCTTACTTATATTCGTAATTAGCCTGACTTTTTTTTAGGCTTATGGTGATTATGCACCAAAATTATACTGAATGAACACTCTGTAACCTAAAGAAATAATAATTTAGAAATTAACTTTTAATGGGTCAAATCCCTGGTATCATTAAAGGGTTTTAAGCATCGGTTAAGGATAATATTAGGATTGGTTTGAAGTTATACCTAGCCCGTCCTTTGGGGTTTGGACTGACGGTCTAAACCTTTACCCTTTTTTTTTGTGTAACGAATGTTTCAAAAAATTATTTAACACTGCTTAAAGCTATTTTTTCTTTTCTATTTTGTTTTTTATTTTGCCAAATCATTTTTCTTGTCAAACCAAAACTAAAATTATGCAGCCACATAAATAACAACAAACAAAAAAGTGTATTTTTAAAAATTTTAAACAAAAAAAGGATATTTTTAATTTTAAAATTTAAAACTATATTTATTTTAAAATCTTTAATTTTTGAAATTTTCTTTTTATATCAATTTAAAAGTTTTTTTTTAAATATAAAACCACTCAAAACCCTTCCTTAAAAATATTGGCTGTAAGAATGAATGTATATTTATACTAACAGGTAACCACTTTAAATAAAAATTATATTTTGATAAAGTTTTTCCATTTTTTTTTTCCAGCGTGAATGTATTTATCCATCTTGGCCAAGCCGGTGTTCAAATCGGCAACCCTGGGAACTGTATTGCTTGGAGCATGGAATTCAACCAGATGGTCAAATGCCATCCGACAAGACCGTTGGAGGAGGAGACGACAGCTTTAACACTTTTTAGTGAAACTGGTGCAGGAAGCATGTCCCAGAGCTGTGTTTGTTGATTTGGACCCCCTGTAGTAGAAAGTAAGGACTGGTACATACGGCAGCTCTTTCACCCAGAGCTTTAACTGGTAAAGAAGATGCGGCTAATAATTATGCCGTGGACACATACTTTGGTAAAGAAATCGGTTTGGTGTTGGACAGGATTAAAAAAATTGGCCGATCAGTGCACAGGTCTTCAAGGTTTCCAATTTTCCCCCTCGTTTGGAGGTGGCACCGGTTCTGGATTTACTTTGCTGATGGAACGACTTTCTTTGGATTTGGTAAAAAGTCAAAACTAGAATTTGCCATTTATCCACTCCTCGTATTACTGCAGTCGTAGAGCCATATAACGCCATTCTGACCACTCACACAACTCTGGAGCATTCGGACGCTGCTTTTATGGTAGATAATGAAGCTATTTACGATATTTGCAGAAGAAATTTGGACATTGAGCGCCCCACTTACACTAATTTGAACAGACTTATAGGACAAATTGTCTCCTCCATCACTGCATCCCTACGTTTTGATGGTGCTCTAAATGTGGTTTTTCAAATTCCAACAATTTTGGGGCCATCCTCGTATTCCTTTCCTTTGGCTACAAGCACCTGTTATTTCTGCTGAAAGCTTATCATTTAGCAACTATCTGTAGCTGAAATCACAAACCTTGTTTCGAACCAGCAAACCAGATGGTAAAGTGGATCCCCCGGCATGGAAAATACATGGCATGCTGTTGTTATACCGGGGGATGGTTCCAAAGATTAAATGGCAATTGGAACCATTAAGACCAAACTTTTCCCTTCAATTGTGGGGGCTGGTGTCCCACAGGTTTTAAGGTAAGGAATTAACCTAACCTCAAACCGTCGTCCCTGGAAATTTATTTGGCCAATCCAACGTGCAGTTTGTATTTTCAATACTACTGCTATTGCTGAAGCCTGGGCTGACTTGACCACAAGTTTGATCTTTGTTCCAAGAGACTTTTTTTCATTGGTCGTAGGTGAAGGTATGGGGGGAAGGTGAATTTTTCCGGGCCTGAAATACTCAGCTTTAGAAAAGGACTACGAAGAGGTTGGAATGGACTTGGGGAGGCGAAGGGGGAAGGAGGTGAAGAATATTAGGACGGTACTGACATTTCTATATTATTTAAAAACATTTTTTTTAAAAAAATTTGACCACCTGTTATTTAAAAATTTTTAATAAAAAAAAAAACATTGATTGGGTTATTTTATTGAAAATAATTGTAATAAAAGTAAAGAATAAAAGTGTTTGTCCCAAATTATTAAATAAATATACTAGTATTCGTAAATAAGTGCGACTTTTTTTCTTAGGGATTGGGTTAGAAAAAATTATATAAAAACAAAAATCTTATTAAGAAGATTAATGTTAATAAAGTTGCCAATAATAATAAATCGTTTTTTAAAATTTTTCCAAAATATATATATATGACTTTAAAAATAGCCTAACCAAAATAAATGTAAAATTTTTTTAAATAAAAAAAAAATGGACAAACATCTAATAATAATAGTTATTTGTGCAACCAGGGGAAAACACTTTTTTTAAGACAGATTTTGAGTTCCGTAAAAAAATGGGAGTTATGAAAATAGTATATTATATTTATATGGATTAAAAGTGCATCTTTTTTATGAGTAATTTTGCAGTTTGAGGGAAAAGGCGCAAATTAGCAATGCAAAATTGGAAAAAATTAAGAACTTTTTGTCCGTATGATATATACCATTTTTTTTCCAACCAAGTCAAAATTAATACATTTTGTTATTTAAAGAGCTCAAATGCAAATCCCAAAATTTAAAAAAGGTACTTTTAATCCTAGGATTAAAATTCCCTTACAACGAGCACATTTTGTACGGTTTGAGGAATTGATACTTTTGCACTAAAATAGTACAAAAATGTCAACATTATTTGACGGGGAAAAAATAGTGTTTCACAACGCATTTCACAATATTTTTTCTAATTTTAAATATATGATTCTTTCTAATTTGACATTGACATTTAAAGTGACACTTTTCCAAACTCATTGACGTAGTTAACAGACATTAAGTTACTATAAATTAAGACATTTGTATAAAAACATGCAAATCAATTTAAAAATAATAAAAAATTAAGCATGTCTAGAGCAAATCACTTTTAATAGGTTTTTTGTGATTTCTAGTTCCTCGATGCCCTATCTAGCAGCTGCCCAGTAATTTGTTAACTTCTTAAACAAATATTTGTATAAAATATATATATATAATTTTATCATTTTTTTTTATGCATGGAAGACAAGTTTCTTTTACCCATTTTATGATTTTATTGTGAAAGCTTAATTATTTAAAAAAGCGTTTATTTCATTTTATGTTAATTAAAAAAAATTTAAAAATAAAATTAAAAAAAAAAAAATTGGTTTTTTTTTTAACATAACTTTTAATTTTTTTTTTTAATTTTTTGTATATTTTTCACCATTTAATAAAAAAAATTTATCTCTCCTTGTATTATTTTTTAATTATTTTTTAAATTAATTTATTTTTTTTCATAACATTAATGAATTTTAAAAACGTCAAAATTAAAAAAATTTATAACTTCGGTGTGACAAAAATAATTTATTTTAAAATTATAAATAATTAAAACCTTTTTTTATTTAAATTTTAATTTCTTTTAGTTATATTAAATTTATATATATATATATATATATATATATATATATATATATATATATATATAATATATATATATATATACATATATATATATATATATATATATATGTATATATATATATATATATATATATATATTTATATATATATATATATATAATTATATATTATATATATATATATATATATATATATATATATTTATATATATATATATATATATAATATATATATATATATATATATATATATATATATATATATTTAAAATATATATATATATATATATATATATATATATATATATATATATATAATAAAATTTTTTATTTTATTTTATTTTATATTTTATATATATAAATATATACATTAAAACTTTCTAAAAGTTCTAATTTGCTTTTTTCTTTTTCTTGTGTGGGTCATTGTTTTAAGCCCAGGAGCATGCTATTTTAATTTTATAAACAGAGAATAAATTTATTTAATTATAAAATAAACAAATATATCTTTAAAAAGTTTTTATAGTATAGTAGTTTCAAACAGTGAAAGAGTATAAAATCTGTTTATATTTTTAAGCATAGAACTACAGGAGACCTATACAGGTGCAACAACCATTGAAACTCTATTTGTTTATAATTAAAATTAAAAATTAAAAACTTTTTTATAATCGTAGAATTATATTTATTATAACTAAAAGCGTGCAGCGTGCCTCTGTCAAATATAAATAATGTAATGCGTTATTAACGTCCAGTTTTACATAACTTTGCACTTTGCATATTTTTTGTTAATGAATAACAATGTTTTGTAGTTCATTGGAATTATTAACATGTGCCAGTTTTGGGTTTACATATTTATAAAATAACACAATAATAACAATAGATAAACATATAATACGGCTACATATCAAATATTAAGGGTCAGTTAAATATACGGGATGTTTGCTCTATAAACCATGAAAAAGAAGGTAGGTAGGTTTAAAGTGAGTGGACTTTTTACGCCCTCCACTGCGACCGCTCGTTCTATTGTGGCTCAAACCTTTTGATATTTTTCCCAACAGAATCGGACTTCTAATAAATCCGATACCAGATTGGGAGAGAGTTCTTACATCTCCTCTTACTCGTGTCGCTACCGGACACGAGCACAATGTGTTCTGGTGTTCCTGTCTCCTGGAGAGTATGACGAGCAGACAATTAGATCCGTAATGCCTTCCTCTCCCGGTCTAGTGACGTAGGTAGTAGCTACCAGGTTCTTGTTACAGGAACCAGAGGTTCTTTCTGAGGCCGCATCTCCGGCCTTACCCTATGAAAACGGTCCTATCCGCTTTCTGTTTAAAGCCAGGGAACCCTTTTCCCCATGAAGGCGGTTCTGTCCGCCTTTTGTTTGGATTCAGGGATCCCTTCCTAAGCACCTGTTTGTTCGGGATGGATTAGCCCTTCCCGTGAAACAGGCGCCGGTGACTTCAGGGGCACCTTTCGAAACGGATTCACCCGTTTCGGTCGGCGCACCTTTGTCTGCTTGTGACCTTGAGTGGCACCTCTCGAAACGGAATTATCCGTTTCGGTCAGCGCACCTTTGTCACTTTTGTCCTATGAAAGCGGTTCTGTCTGCTTTCTATTTGGAGCTAGGGAAGTAATAGTCCACCACGGCAGAGCCCCGCATAACCGCAGTAAGGCTAGATACTCTGAGAGGTCGCCCTGAGCCTCAGAGGCACCGTTGGAGATACCTGTTTAAGGCACAGCATGTCATTCACTCATCAGCACGGTATGCTAACACCTTGAGTTAAGTCTTGTGTTCATCTTAGCTTCGGATGCCGTTCCATACGCTAACCAAAAGTGTTGCCGATAACCAGCAACTCTAGCGCATGTTCCAAAAGATCCTACTGGGCCCAACCACGACGACGACGTGTGAACACAGCGGTTGGGATGAAAAAGAAATACATTATTTAAAATGTTTTAAACCGGGTGAGATATTTTCGTGATATTTAGTATGTAGGGACCACCGAGGTTATAAAAGGAACTAGAGAGAACGCAACCAATGCTACACACGTTAAATATTTAATGAAAACAAAGTGGGGCCAATATGGCTGACTCGATAGAGTCGTATTCAGCACTTTTGTGCTTATTTTTGTAATCGTTTATAGGTGCTCTATAAAAACTTACAAAATAAATTAGAAGGAGTATTTGGGATAAGTAAATTTTCGTATTTTGTACAAAATGGTATAAGTTTTGCAAATATATAAATATTTAGCTGATCATTATTCTATGGTCTATAATGAAAAACTAAAAAAATCTGTTTTAAATTATAAGTTAAACATTCTATTTATTTTGGTATAAAAATATTAAAACTTTATAAATTAGTAAACATATCATCGGAGTTTTTATGAGGGTATCCCCATACTGAAGATAAGCAAGAAAGAAAAGGCCATGATTGAAATACAGCCAAATAAAATCTTTGGACAAGATAAGAAGATACCATCTTAGAAGCGCTTCGGTTTGTAAGTAGTCCCATTGGCCTCATTTTTCAGTATTCCATTAAATAAAAAGCTTTAATTTAATTTTATTCTTTGAACCAATATAGCAATAATACTATATAATATCAGTTGGTGGTCAAATGGAATACCAAAAAAAAAAAAACAAATTACCATTATTGCCACTTGAATTGTATTATTATGTTACACGTAATTTCTGATATCGAAGGCAAAAAGATTTTTTTTCTTACTAGGTATTAGCAAAATACATTTTAGTAAGTTAAGAGGATCAAGTTTATTTAAGAATTTTCTAAGGAAATAAGAACAGAAACAAAAAAAAAAAAGCTAGCATTATAAAATTAAATTAACTAAACAAACCTAATTAATTTGAGCTACCCAAGATGCTATTATTGGCAAAACAAAGTCAAGTAGAATTTTAAATTATATTTCATTACTGAGCAGTTTCTAATTCAGAATTATCTGCATAAATTTTGCAATTTATACAAATTTTTAAAGTAAATATATAGAGAAAAGTTGAATGTACCGTAGCTGCTTATTTTTCTCTTTGTAACCCAACTTATATGTCTGATCTATCAACAAATAAACAATAAAAATTGGATTTTTTTAGTGTCCTGTTAAAATATTTATTTTTTTAATACCTATTGTAAGGATATTAAGATGGGCAGTAAAAAAAATGTTTGGCAAAATTCTTCCTCTAAGTGGACTCACTTGAGACTAGCAATTTTTTATCCAAAAATAATGAGTGTCTATTAACCGTAGTTACATTGTTGACTTCGCAACAAGTTAGGTTTTTTACTAAGATTTTTTTTACCCTGTCATAGTCTCCAAAGGCTTAAAGTGTAAGCACTCAAACACCGCGTACCTCCTCAGTAAAGTAAGAGGAATCTTTTTACCATGAGACTTAGAGATTTAAAGGTTTGGAGGGAAAGAAAAAACCTCTGAAGGCAGAAACTCTAGGGATGAAAGAGCGAACATAGTGGAAAATTCGGTGCTTTTCCATATAGACTTTAAAGAGATATATGAAAGTGGCACTTTGTATTACTCTATCAGGTGCTGGCTAGGGAAAAAAATACCATTGTGACAGGTCCTACAGCTCGTTTGTGGGTAAAAAAAGAAAGATTCTTGTGAGAGTGCGCTTATAATAAGGCAAATGGCTTTTTTAGAATAGAATTAAGAATGCCTGGTAGTGTCTGGTAAAAGCTATTACATAAACCGGGTATTTTAGGCTGGTTCTAATTTGGAATACATACCCATTAAGCACATCAAAAAGCAAGAAAAAACTTTTTGGATTAAAATAAGAATTAAAGCCGCTATGGTTATAGATATATTTTGTTCGTGTCAATTAAGGTTATTGTTAAATGTTAGGGTTAAAAGCTTTAATTACTCTTTATTCTGCAGAGCATAGGCCGGTTTACACGTACGCTCCAAACCGCGGCGCTTGATGCGCCGCTCCGTGGAGATTGAATCAAGAACGCTTTGGCCATATATCTCTACTGAGGACACTCAGAGCAATAGACCCAGAAAAATATAAAAACTACTTAAGAATGAACGACAAAACGTTTTAGATTATTATTAATTTAGTTCGTCCTTATATCACAAAAAAAGATACTATTATGAGAATTAGCTTAAATGCAGAAGAATATTTGACCGTTACTCTCCGTTATTTAGCAACTGGACGATCACTTTAGGATTACTTTTTTTATCTTGAATCTTAGCATCTGCTTTGTATTGTATTTGTCCAGAAACATGGTGCGCTATTTATACTGCATTAAGTTTTGCAAAAATAAACAACTACTTTTTTATAAACTGTACAATTTTGAAGAAATAGATATAATTAGCATTTGTAGTAAAAATATTTGAATCCAATACTTAATAATTTCGCAAATTTGTGTATAAGTCTAAAGAGCACTGAGAGGTCTGGAACGTTAGATTGTTTTTGAGCGAACGCTCCAGTCGTGCGCTTCTAATCCTGTGTGTGTGTGTGTGTGTGAATGCTGGCCGGCGAGACGCCAGGAGTGAGGAGTTGGAGCGACATGTCAGGAGTGCACTCTTGGATCTGCACCAATCTGTAATAAATGAATATTTCCTCCTCCAGGGCTAAATGGCTAAATCACTATAATAATAATAATACGTCTATTACTAAACTCATTAATACATATAATATATACAATTAAGTTATGTGTATTAACTTAACAGCACTACTGGGAATATCTAACACTCTATGTTACTTTTAGAAAATTATATTTTATTTTTCTTGTTAAACAAAAACTTTTTAAATTTAGGTTATGTTTCTTATTGGGCCTTTTTTTAAAATTATTAAATATTGCTTTTTTCTTTTGTACTATTTTTGGACTCAATAAAATTGTATATAGCAACCCTGGCACCCGTATAAACGACAACTGCATCATCTTGTAATATCTTTTAGAACTAAGTTTTATATAAAAGCAGTGACCGTGATTAAAGCATTGCGATTCTACTAATTACTTAGTTCAGTAAATCAAGTCTGAAGAAACCCTAAACCTGAAGATCAGGTTGGGCCGTCACAATTTTTTTTTAATTTGCAGGTCTTAATGTATACAATAATCTCTGATAATATCTTAGACAAAAAATATCCGCACGGACCTGCAAATGGCCCTCAAGAGCCCGGAACTCCGTTTTTTAAACTATTTTGGCCGATAACTTCCGAAATATGACACTTACGCAATTCGTGTTTAGACGAAAATAAAGAGCAGTTTGTTAACTGCAAAAATGATTTTCATCACTTTTGTCAAAAATTTGATAGTTTTTGCGATAATCGGCCATAAACGCAATGCGTATTTTTTGCACCTGCCCCGCATCCGAAAGGTGCTCTAAGCTACTTACACTTCCAAGCGGATGGACAAATTTTTAAATAACTCACGTAAAAATGCATATTTTTGCATGATTCAAAGTTCAAATAAAAGAACAAACGTGCAGCTATATATCTTGTTACTGTTTCCTTTTTCCTGTTTCTCTAGAATATTAAAAACTTGAGCCAAAGTGAGTTTTGATCCATATATTTTGAGCCTCCTATCAATCTGTTCATATTTTTTTTATAAAGAGTAATTTTACCGAATACTTTTTGTGTATTTTTATAAACAACATGTTTTTCTTAGGGCGGTTTTTTTTGATTTCCGGAGTTTTCGAACATGCTCGGATCTATCGGGAATTAATAATTATTCAAGGACCATATCGGCTTTCAATGCACATCATTCGAAAGCTTGGATTGTCCCCTTCTCGAGAAACTCTTCTTTTTTTCAAAGTTTTTTTAGTTTGCCGGGAAATCAAGAAATTTTTTTATTATTCAATTTTTTTTTTAAAAAAAAATATATATATATATTATATATATATATATATATATATATATTTATATATATATATATATATATATATATATATATATATATATATATATATATATATATATATATATATATATATATATATATATATATATATATATATATATATATATTATTATATATTATATATATATATATATATATTATATTTATATTATATTATATATTTATATATATATATATAATAATTAACTCTGTGATTTTTTTATAAATTAGTTAGAAAGATATCCATTTTTATTTTAATTAAATTATAAAGTACTATCTAAAAATGCTTCAATCCTTATTAACAAAATACTTATATTTCAGCAGAAAATTTTATTAGCGAAAGCGTAATTTTAAATATTTCGCACATAACCTTCATTTATTAAAATTACTTTATTACAATCTGCTGATAAAAATTATCGTAGGTAAACGAAAACACTTTGCCTTATCAGAGTGTAGTTCATTTTATACGAGAAATGGAAGCACAAAGTATACATAGTTTTAGTACTATTTCCTACTAACCCATGTTAATGTTACGTGTAAATTGTAAATAACCGACTAAAGTTTGCAGTTAAATTGCGTAATGCTTTTTAATGTCGTTATGTTAGAAATATTTGTTTTTAGCTAATTAAAGGTAAGTGGAAATAATAATAAAAATAATAATAAAAATAATACATTTTATTTATTCTTATAGTGCTAAGACAAAAATATAATAAGTTATTATTTAATAAGTTTAGATTACGAATGTGTACAGACGTACCAAAAAAATTAATGGCGATTTTATGTAGAATCATTTCGCTTTTTTTATAAAAACTAATTAATATGCAGGTAATTTAATACAAATTTATAAGGGCACCTTAGAAAACGAAAGAAATACAATGTCGGTTAGCTAAGACAAAAATACATAATTTAGGGCCACTACAGTGTTGCTAAAAATAATACAAACCTATTTTGAGCACTTTGTAAATTATCTGAAGAATAATCAATATTTTAAATTGTGTTTTCTATTTTGTATAAAAGTTAATTTTATATTAAATAAAAAAATATATATATATACATATATATATATATATATATATATATATATATATATATATATATATATATATATATATATATATATATATATATATATATATATATATATATATATATATATATAATATATATATATATATATATATATATATAAGGACAATATAGCTATGTTATAAGTACTTAATGCTTATGAGAAAAATAAAGTCATGTCAATGTACGTAGCAGCATCATAATTTTTGTATAATGTTATTTATATGAAAATAAAACATTATTATCCCTAAAGTAGTTGGATATTGTGAAAAAGTGCAAAATAGGGACTAATTTTATTTTACTAGCACATAACGCATTACTTTACGACCGCTAAACTAGATAATAAACAACTGTTTATAATGTAATCGTATATAAACATATTTATAATGATGATTGCACCGCCGAAAGTAAAGTATTCAGAAGGTAAATTATTCCTTCAGTCGTATCACGGGGTAATGGGTGCATTTGAGGGGCAACCAACTAAAAGTTTGGTATCATTCACAAATATATGTGGGCTTAACTCCCACGTAAATTCTGTTCACCATTACCCTTAATCTTCCAAACCCCACATAGTATTTCTTATCGAAACCCAAATAAGTTACAAAACATCAACCAACCACCTCCTTTTCCTTGCTTGCTTTGCTTTCCTTGCTAGGCTTGTGCTAGAGTTTCTAACCTCGAATCGGGTAGGCCCGATATTCTTTGGCTAAAACTTACCTTCAAATATTCTACCAAATTCATTTGCTGTATATATCGGTCCCCATCTGATAATTCCCATACCGATTTTTTTGAGTTCCGTTCATTAAAGATTGACACTATAAGTTCCCAATTTCCATAGGCCAAAGTAATTGTCTTCGGAGATTTTAATGTCTACACTAAGGACTGGCTAGGTTTTACAAAAACTGACACACAAGGCAGGACAGCCAAAAAGTTGGCCATCAGCAACTCGGTCAACTACCTTCTTCCCAAGAGTTTCCACCCATAATTATAACACCCTTAATATCTTTCTTTCTTCCACCCCAAACTCTTCCAAGCATATGTAACTGCTTCCCTTGGTCGCTCAGATCATGGTTTGGTCACCGTATCATACTCGTACTCTACACATTCTGAGGCAACTGAATGTATGCCGCCACAAACCGTCTGGCACTACAACTCGGCCAACTGGGATGGTCTGAGAGATTTTTTTGCCACCTACCCTTCGAAACCTATCTGCTTTTCCACTAACAATCCTTTCAAAATATGTAAACAGCTTACCAAAACAATTTAAATGGGCATTGAGACCTATATTCCCCATACCAAAAAGAAGCCCATAACTTTGAATCACAAACAGTGGTTTTCTAAATCCTGTAACAAAGCCAGACTTTTGCACAAATTCTTATCAACCTCTAGCCTTTAAAGATTAAATTGTATTTATCTCTAAATAAAAAGCCCCACTATTTCCTAAACAATTTGCTGCCAATTCTACCCTGGATCCTCCCTTTAATATTTATCTTCAACAGTTGCCCCTGTTTCTTATAAAATGTCCGGTAGAATTTTTTAAAGTCATACATATCAAGCGTGTCCTTTTTTCACTTAATACCAGAAAACGTCTGCTTTGGATGGCAATCGTCTTAAAGACATGTGCTCCCGAGCTTGTACCCATCCTAACTCGCCTCTTTCGAAACTCCTATGATATGGGCATTTATTCGGAGAGCTGGACAGCTGCACGTATGCAACTTGCTTCCAAAAAAGGATGCATATGTCACAGAAATACACAGCTAGTCTTCTTTCTTTTTTCTTTGTCTTACACAACTAGAACAATTCCCTTGAGTTTCTTGGTGAATCCTAGATCGTTGCTCTTGATATATCCAATGCTTTTGATCAGGTCTGGCATGATGGACTCCTTAACAAATTTCCTTTCACCTAAGCTCTGTTCTTGGCTTTCCAGTTTCTCTCTAATCGACGTATAATCAGTTATTGTAGATGGTCATTCTTCCAGCTTCTATCACATTATTGCTGGGGTGTCCATGACTCATTACTGGCTTCCACTTTGTTTTTTTTTACATGAACGATCTGTTCTTTTTGACAATTAATCCCATTTATAGTTTTGCAGACAATAGTATCCTCCACTTCAATAATTAATTTATCAAGCCTGTTAATAAGCCCGATTTGGAAACCATCGTAGGTCAGTGCAAATGTCTCTTTTACAAGACCTTAAACTACTTCTTGGATTGGGGCGCCGAAAATATTGTTCAGTTTAATGCTTCTATAACACAGTTATGCTCGCTGTCGCGAAAAAAGACTGCCCATGCCCATCCGTTTTATATGGGCGGCCAAGTTCTGCAAAATAAAGTCATTAAATCTTGTCGGCAATACTTTTGAGAATAAAAGTATTTCTCTTATTCCAACCTGTATACTCTGTATGTATCAGACCCTCTTTAGAATATTTTTCTTATGTCTGGAAAATGGCGTCTACTACAATTCTTAGCATTATCGATTTCATTTAAAGCAAAACTGTTTGTCTAAGTATTGATCCCAGGCCTACAGAAAAGTCATCTGTCGCTCTTTTATAGTATTTTCACGGCTTTTGCTCAGCAGAGTTGGCCAGTATAATTCATATTCTGGCAGTTCCCAACAGAGCAACACGTTATCAATCCTTTAACAGTTTAACTAGAGAGGACCTGAACTTCACGCTTTCTTCGTTTCTTAATCCCCAGAGTGTCCAGACCATGGAACCTGCTACCCGCAAAAGTTTTCCCTTCTCTTTTCAATCTCCAAATATTTATGTTTCCTGTAAACAAACTTCCTCTTACCACCCTTAAGACACCCACGGTACCTTTGGTCTTAGGCCTTAGCCCTCGTGGACTGTCCAAAGATTTTAAAAAATAATAAAAAACCCATTTTTTGTCTCTATATTTTGCCATAAAATTTATTATTTTTAAAATAGACCAGGAGTCAGCAGAATTTATTTATTGACTATCAAAAGCTATAATAATTCAAAAAGCTATTAAAAAAACTTGCAAGTGAGACTAAAAAAAGGTGCGCTTAATAGAGTTTTATAGGTAATATGGTATCATGCTAAAAAACAATAATATAATATTAAATTAATGTATCATTATTTGACTATTTATTAAAATATAATCTCCAATATTTGGTACGCAAGGGAAGATTACTAACTTTTTTATTACGAGAAGGCATTTTGAGTCTTTCAAAAAATTAAGAACTTACAACTTTTATTTAAAGCAGTACTTAGAAAGGCCTTAATTACGTTATACTTATCAAAAAAATATATTATACTTTTGCAGACCGTCGTCGTTATATTTAACGGAAAATATATAAGACGCGTTATAAACTCAAATTAAAATAAAAAAATACAAACTACCAATAAAATTTAAATTATTTTACTTTTTCTTTTCTTATACGAATAATCCTTTATTAAAAATATATTGTTATCGATTTTTTAGTGCCCAAGATATATAAAATTAGTTTTTATGGCAGTATGTCACCATTTGGTCTAAATAATATTTGTAATTAAAGAGGGATAAGTAAAAAAATATGAAAAACGCGTTATTGTAAATTAAACACAAATTAAAATTATAATGTAAATTTTCCTTTAATATATTTTGGCAATTCTAAGAACTGTTTAATTAAAAAATATATACATACTATCACAAAAAAGCGGACTATTTAATCCAATTATTGAATCTTTTTTTATCACAATTTAGTGTTATTTATATTATTATTATATATTAAATAATTTTTCCTATTTGAATTTTTCACAAGTGTTCTTCTCAAAAATTTTCTGTGTAGTAACCGAACACCTTATCTTAGGCTTAATGTTATCTTAAGATGATATATTAAATTTCACAATGTCAAAAGGTATTACGTTTAATCTCTTAATAGTCCAATATTATTTTAGCTTCATGAATTGCACCGCACCAAGTTTATTACATTTTCGCTCTTGTATCATGTACCATTATTATACATTTATACAGTTTGTTCCAAATTGGTGATACGCCCAGGAAAATTTTGATTCACAAGATATGGAAAAACGATTTAGATTTATGTTCAATTTAGCCTCTGCCAACAAACTTTTTTTATCTTAGGACAGTCCACGAAGGGTAAGGCCTAAGTACTAACGTACCATGGGGGTCAGAAGTCAGAAGTTTGGTAAGAGGGAATTTATTTAGACGGGACTTAAATATTTGGAAATTTGAAGAAGAAGAAAAACTTTTGCAGGCAGCGGGTAGCAGGTTCCATAGTTTAGACACTCAAGGGATGAAGAAACGAACAAAGTAGGAAGTTCAGAGCCTCTCAAGTTAGACTGTTAAAAGACGCATAAAAGTGGCACCACGTGTTGCTCTGTTGGGAGCTGCCAAAGGAGGAATTATACTAGCCAACTTCTTGGAGCAAAAGTCGGGGAAATACCTATACAACAGGAACAGATCCCCTACAGCTCATCGGCGGCCAAGAGAAGGAAGCTTTTCTGTAAGTGTGGGATTATTAATAAGATGAGTAGCTCTTTTTGGATTGGGTCAAGCATGCTAAGTGTTGTAGGAGACGCCATTTCTTAGACATGAGAACAATATTCTAAAGAGGGTCTGATCCTGTATGTATTACAAAGTATACATATTAAAAGAAGAGAAATACTTTCTGGCTCGAAAAAGGAATCCAAGCTTTTTTGAAGCTGCCGAGAGTATGGATGTAATATGTTTGTGCCAGTTAAGGTTATTCTCACGAGTAACACTTACAAGATTAAACGATTCTTTGTTCTGCGGAACTTGGACGCTCATATGTAACGGCAGATTTATTTCGCGAAAGCGAACATGACTGTGTCTTGTCGTAGTCCAAGATTAGTTTAAGGTCTTGTGAATGAGATATTGATCTGAGCTTGTTTTCCAAATGAGCAGGGTGGGTTAAGAATCTGAATATTAGAGTGGAGGGTACTATCGTCGACAAAACTATGGATAGAATTAATTATGGAAGAGAAAAGATCGTTAATGTAAAGTAGAAACAGAACTGGTGTCACGACTGAGCCCTGGGTCACCCCAGCATTCATTTGGTAGAAGCTGGAAGAATGACCATTTACAATAACTGATAATCGTCGATTAAAAATAAAACTGAAGAGCCAAGAACAGAGCATAGGTGGAAGACCGTAGAAAGGAAGTGTGTTATCTTTATCTCTTATCTCATGAAACCAAATACAAATATTTTTATATTAATATAGCCAAAAAGTTATTACAATGTTTAACTTTTGGACTGTTTTAATGTGTCTTAAACAATTATTATTATTTGATATTAAAAGGCGTTTAAGGCGAAAAGAATTTAATATTTATTTTATAGTATTGTGGCGGATTTATACACTATAAAATATGTTTGGGTTACTTGCTAGACTTGCGAGAAGTGGCCGCTTTGGTCCAGGTCATAGAGTATGGATTTGTGCACATATACAATCGATTGAGCTCTTTGAATTGCAGTTTACTTAAAACAAAAACTCAAAAAAACCTTTAAAAAAACCATTAACGTTCCTACGATAGGTCAACTAACAAACTAACCAAAACTAACCATTACTTTGCAGGCAATTTTCAACAGCAGTGCAAAATTTTTTTTTAAACTTTTGGTCTCTAAATGCGAAAATGATGGTAAAAACTTCTTAATACGTAGTATTTTTGACGATGCTAAACCTACGTTCTCCCTAAGTTAGGGTAATTGCCAACAATACCTAGAGATGACACCTCCAGCATGGAGTATCAACACCCTTAAGTTTTAAATAACGTAAATATATATTAAATAAAAATAACTGATACATTCTATAACTTAAAATCTAATGGTGGTGTAAAGTTTTGGTTGTTAAATTAGCAGTCAGGGTATAATTAAAAAACATTTTATTTACATTAAATACCGTAATCACGCACCTATTTACAATAAAATGTAATATATTGATACATCCACATTTACATTAACTTTCCAGATGTTTTAAAAAAATAATCTTAAGTTTCCTTAAAAGCTTTACTAAAGTGTGTTTAATAAAAGTAATAAATAATAAATTTACACCTAATTATAGACCAAATTTTAAAATCTAAAAATCGACCTTTTAGGATAACCCATTTTTGCGGTATTTTTCGACAGATAGAAGTCAAGAAAAGTGAACCCAGTTAAAAAGAAAAAGAGACTCACTTTAAATTGTATCTGGTGCTGCTATATTTATAAACTAACATATAGACAGTTTTTTTTAACTGTAAGACAATTTAAAAAATCAAGCTGAGGGATTTAAAAAAACATACTTTTTAAGGTTCGAGGCATTTGTAATCTAATTAAAAAACTATCATGCTTTTGTACTTTACAGTCTAAATAATTGATTTAATGCTGCCAGATTTACCTTTATATATCGGTTTAATCGTTTTTGCATTCTACGATGATACAGATGTTTTTAAGGCAAATTTTAGTTTTTTTAAATATTTCAGATACCACGGGGCTAACTAAGTACAGTTTATAGAGCAAAACAGAAAACTGTTTCGATACCCTAATTTCAACATCAAACCACCAGTACCATCCTTTAGAAAGTAGTGCATACAACATAAAAATCCAAAATCTGTACAAAAGTTAACTTTTTACAGTTTTCTTTGTGTAAAACCTATAGCTAGGGAGCAGGTGGCAGTAATTTTTATATGATTTCATCGTCTGACAGATGTCGATAATATTAAAGTACTAAGTAAAATAATTATTTTAAAAAATTTCGTCCATTCATTAACTGCTGCAATATCAAATAGGAGCTTGCAAAATATGTTAATAAAAATAAGTGTTAAAGCTAGTGGCAGAAGTTTTTCGTGCTATGTTTTAAAGTAATTAATTTTTTTCTAATTATTATGATATATTAGAAAAAAAATTACTTAATTGGTAGGCAGATTAGAATAATTATTGAAATTATATTATAAAAGATAAAACAAATTACCTCTGAGACTATGATGATGTTGCATTAATAATCTATATTGTTGAAAAAATGTTTTAAAAAAATTAAAAAGTTATAACATTGTTTTTGCCTTTAAGTATAATATTTTTATTAGTCATAAAAAGTATAAAAATGAAAAAGGCAGTAAAAATCGGTACTGTCTTTTAGAAGGCAGAAGTATTTTACTACCTGAGGACAGCTGCAAGGGAGTACAAAAACACACGCACTAATATTATTTGTGTATATTATATTTGTTCGCATGGTAGCCCAGTCTGTAGGTAAAAATAAGGGCTGTTTATGACGTTAATTTGTAACAGGTTGAAAGTTAGTGTTAGAAGTTGTAAAGGGTGATTACTTGAAAATGACTATATAGTTTTAGGCTCGAAAAAAGTGTGCCGGGGTGGGGGTGGAGGGTTAAAAGTGCTAAAAACGTGTTTTTCCCTTCTGCAAGCGTCATTGTTAGTTTTAGAGGAATACGTTCAGAATGTCTTTTTTAGGTATTAAATAAACCTATAGTTTGAGCCCAGCTAAAATTGATTTGGTCCATTTGTTTATAAAAAAATGCAAAAAAACCGTTAAAAATAGCCATTTTTTGAAATGCTGATAATTATTGCAAAAATATTATTTTTATTTATTTCTGTCATTACAAAACATAGGTTTTTTAATTCCTAATTAAATAAGAGGTTTTAAAGCATGATCGGATAATTTTTGCTAAGATAATTGAGTTTTACTGATTTTAGAGCCCTAATCTAGTAGGCTATATCTTTTTTGTTTTTAAATATTTTTGGTATTACAAACTGTCTTTTGCTTTTTCAAGACTTATATTTTACTAATTTAGATCAACGAAATTAAAAAAATAATAGTCCTTCGTTCTGGGCCTTAAAAAAAAATACTTTTTTGTTAATAAGCAATTGGAGCCGGAGCGCCCCCTGCATAAGTTAAGAATTTTTAACCAAGAAATATGGAAAGCTGGCTTCAAAACAAATGTTTTTAATAAAAAGGAGTTATTTTCTTTATTTAAATTTTAAATTACTTAAAATTTCCAATAAATATTTAAAAATAAAAAAATATTAATTTTCAAATTTTTCCATACCTTAAAAAATCCTAAAAATTCGGTTATTTGATTATAACTCGAAAAATATTGCATTTAGAGGAAAAAATTATATTATTTAAATTAAAGGTCTTGTAAAAATACATAGTTTATGTCCTATAAAGTTTTGTGTATCCTTAATAGTTTTTAAGATATTGAGGCTTTACATTTTAAAAAAATCGTTAATATCTGAAATTATGCTTTTTCTTGATTATTTGCTGTTTGACCCCCAATTTTTACTTCAGATATGTGTTCAGGAAAAAAAAAACTTCAGAAAATCCTTTACCCCCATCCAGCACACAACATTTTTTTGTGGGCCTGTGTAATCAATTAAACCCTATTTTATTTATATTTAAATTTTTTATCTAAAGACGACATATCAATTAATAAATCTGAAGCTAAAATTTCAGTTTCAGATATATTGAGTGATCTCTCGCCAACACCATTTTAATTGGAGGATTCATAAACACCAATCTGACTTATCGATTTCTAAAGTGCCTTCAATATTACCATTAAAAATGAGCTGAGACGCATGGATTTAAATTAAAAAAAAAATGTATGATAATTTTTAAAAACTCAATGCACCATTATTTATAACTTTTTTCGCTACCCTAGATTAAAAAAAAGAACTTGATCCGATAATAATTCGCAAAGATATGGCTATTTTGTTCGCACTTCGCTGATTTAAACTCTCGATTTCCGTTTTTGACTCGGCATGTCAAAGTATCGGTCACTTTACACACATCTTTTAGCAATAAAAAACAAATATAACAACTTTTTATTGTGCGGTATATTAAGTTTAAGTATTATACTATTAAATGCCGTCCAAATTAATTCTTCATTATTATAAACAATTTAAATATTACCTTATTTTCAAGGCTTAAAACGAAGGACTTAATATATTTTTTTTTTATTTTGTTGATCTAAATTAGTAAAATATAAGTCTTGAAAAAGCAAAAGAAAGTTTGTAATACCAAAAATATTTAAAACAAAAAAATATAGCCTACTAGATTAGGGCTCTAAAATCAGTAAAACTCAATTATCTTAGCAAAAAATTATCCGATCATGCTTTAGAACCCCTCATTTAATTAAAAATTAAAAAAACCTATGTTTTGCAATGACAGAAATGGATAAAAAAATATTTTTGCAACAGTTATCAACATTTCAAAAAATGGCTATTTTTAACGGTTTTTTAATTTTTTCATAAACAAATGGACCAAACCCGTTTTAGCCGGGCTCAAGTTATAGGTTTTTTTTTATACCTAAAAAAATTTTTGAACGTATTCCTCTAAAATTAACAATGGCGCTTGCAGAAGCGAAAAACACATTTTAAGCACTTTTAACCCTCCACCCCCCACCCCTGCACACTTTTTTCGAGTCTAAAACTATATAGTCATATTCAGATAATCACCCTTTACAACTTCTAACACCTTTCAACCTGTTACAAATTAAAGTCATGAAAATTACCTACAGACTGGGCTAATGGATGAAAAAGTTAAAAAGTATAGGTGGTGTGAAACCGAAAATAAAGGTCACAGCGAGAAAGAGAGAAATATAGATGCTCCAAAACACGTTAGTCGCTCAAAACAACGTAGCGCGTTTTAATACAGTTTGGACCATCTATGCGATCAGACGTGCGTGTTAAGGTGGGTTCAAACAGAATTTTAATTTAATTTAGCATTTAATTTTACTTAATTTAAAAAGTTAAATTAACGGTTTCATATTGAGACGTTCATACAGATGACCGAATTTAAAATTTAATTTAAAAGTTGGCCAACTTTTATCTTTTAGAATTAAATTAAATTAAATGATCGGTAATCGCATGCTTGAGAAATCAGCTGGCAATTAGTACCGAATTGTTTAACTTTAAGTTTTTAATATTTCAATTAGCAGCAAAAATAATAATCAGCTGGTTGTTTACCTGTTTTTTGTTAGTTAGGTTGTGAATTTTGATTTAAATGAAATCAAATGACATGTTTGTTTTGCGCAAACGCAAATAGACATATTTTATTGGTTAAATTTAATATTTTTAACACATGAATGGGTAACAGACGGCAACGCCATCTACTGACCAAAGGGCGAAGCATACTCCTCTCAACTTACGGTGTCACTGACTTGCCGAGCTGAAATAATGTTACAAACATTTGGAAATGTATGCCCAATACATGTACGGACTATTAATAGTGTAGTTAATTTTTACTAACTTTGTAGAGATTTCACCTAACGACATTTGTGACGGTTTCATCAGATCTCATCAGACTAGCTTGTCTGATGAGATCTGATATAGATCGAAACCGGTCACAAGATGTCGTTAGGTGAAATCTCTACAAAGTTAGTTAAGAAATTAACTACACTATTAATATTTTTAAGTTTCATAAATTTTTGTATGAACGAGGGTGGTAAAAATAAAATTAAACCATAAATTAGGTTAAATTAAAATTAAATTAATACAGTTTGGACCATCTATGCGATTAGACGTGCGTGTTAGTGTTTAAAAATTTTAATAGCTTGTTGTTTTTTTCGTGAAAAATGGAAGAATGAAAGTGCGCCCTTTGCAGTACCAGCGAATATAAACGTATTATTTTATTATTAACACAGAGACCGAGACAGAACACTAACAACAGAATTCTGGAAGAAAGTGACGAAAAAAGCAATGACTTGTTCATGTTATAAATATATATTTTAATAATTTAAGTGAAATAATTATTTTTATAAAAGCTTCCACCATTCTGACTTCTGCCAGCTTTAATTTCACTATCAATAAAATGTATTTAATAAGATATAATTAATGACAGAAACAATAATATAATTTTTGACAGTTTTTTTTACAATTTCGAAATTATTTCTAAGAAAAATTAGAGCTACCTGAGCCCGCTACCTATTTTTTCTAATTAACATAGGTGCAGACTACATTACGTCTTGGTATCAACGACGATGAAATCATATACCTAAATTATCACCAGCTCCCTAGCTTCTATTAAAAAATAGTTATTTTTTTTTAAAGCGATACCTTTTGATATAATGGTAAAATAAGCATTATTTCTTATTTTTTTTAGACGACACTCCGGAATGGTAACTAAAATTTACCTTTGTCCTTCGGACAAAAAGTACGCATGTTCATGGGAAGGCCCATCTGAAGACATTTTAGATCATTTTATTCAAGAACATGAAGAGCTTCTTTTTAATACCAATTCCGTCAATGTAAACTTGGACGTTAAATCTGAAAATTGTCTTATTTTTGTGGATACAGAAATTTATCTTTTTCAAACCAAGATTATAGAAAGCAACCTTTGCATATTTCTGAGATATCTAGGACCAGCGAATATCGCCGAAAAAATTACTTTTGATATAGACCTTCTTTCCAACGGAAAAAAGTTGGACAAGCATAAGATCCTAATGAAAGATGGATATTTTAGCATTAGCTTAAAATGTTTACTAGAACATTTTGGAGACATTAATAAAGTAAATTGTCAACTTTTAATAAGTGGCGACTTTAGAAGTAATAGCTCTGACGATGGTGTATTTCTGGAAGATGCAACCAGTTTGGGAAAAGGTGAAATAAGTCTAAAGGATTCACCAGGTTCTGTACCCAAGATAAACGTTGAAAATAATACTAAAGACCGATTGACACAGAGGCAACATTTGGACCTAACACCAACTTTTGAAAGATATTTTAGCTTTGAAAGTTCTGGCGATACAACTCCGAACTTGGAAGATCTTTTCGCCTTGGCTAAAGATACAAATTCACCAGATGATCAACACACAAGTAGACCTAAAAGTGTGGACGATGGAAGCCGAACGAAATGGTACGAAACCTTAAGTTTTCTTTTTCGAGAACCAGAATCCCCAAAACCAGAACCTTCGTTACAAAGATCAAAAACTTTTGGATCTGAGGATCTCAAAAAACGAAATACACCTAAAAGGCATTCGAGTATAAGAAGTCTAGACGCTATCAGAGAAAGTGACATAGAAATTGAGCTCAGATGCCTAAACTGCGATTCTCACTTAGCTCCACCTATATTTATGTGTATGTCAAATCATAACATCTGCGCCAATTGTTACCGCGATCATATCAATTGTACAGTTTGCGACACGAAAATTACGGCGGACAGAAATCTAGAGTTAGAAGAAAAATCTGTTGACTACTTGTACATATGTAAAAACAAAAAGAATGGTTGTCCTCAGAAACTTTCCTATCAAGAAATATGTGAGCATGAGATAAATTGTACTTTTTGTGTTTACGTTTGCCCAGTAGACGAGTGTGGATACAAAGGAGGATACAAAAATATGTTTTCCCATTTGAATCTTATTCACAGCAGTGTAAAAATGTTTGAGTCTTTCATAGCGGTTTTTCAGAAACACACTGAAGTATTTTTAGCCAACGAAAAGATGGGTATTTTTTACTGCACTCTAAAAGTGCTGGATGATGTAGTGGTCTGGAAGGCCAAATTTTGTGGACCAAAAGAAAGAAAGTTTTTTTGTGAATTGAAGTTTAAGGGTAAAAGTTTTAAGTATCCGTTGTTATTAGTAAAACATGACGATTATTATATAAAGGAAATACCAAACTCTGATTTAAAGGAACAGAAAGTTAAATCTAAAAATTCTATTTTAACTATAACACGGTAATTCCGCAGAAAAAGTACCTAACTTTATTTTATATTGTGATATTAGTATACATTTTAATTTATTTTAATACTATTAAAGTATTTGTAAATTATTTGACCTTGTTTGGGGCACATTTTAAATTGTGGTAAAGCTTAGTTATCAGCACAACGATGTCAATGTAAGTAGACACAAGGGAGTATTGTCAGTAAGAGGTATGTTTAAAAAGTAATTACAAGATTTAAATAAATGAGTGCAAAAAAACTCTATGCTAATATGATTAGTATAAAGCAATTAACAAGATTTTAATATATTTGCTTCTTTAAACTAATATATGTATTTTCTTTAACAAATAACAGTAAGAGTATGTATTGTGTGTAATCTAAGCATTGTAGCTGCACGAGTTAAAATGGTAACCAAATTTCGAAGGATATCTAAATTGTTTATAAAACTTACGTAATATGGATATGTCCATGTCCTTCTAATTTAAGCTAACTTTTGCACCGTTTGTATGTAAAATAAAATAATTAAAAAAAAAACATAGATTTATCATGGTGTAATAAATTTCACCTAATTATCAATGGTTTCCAATACAAACATAAACACATACATTTTCTGCCCAAAGGCAAATGTGTTGTTGTTTTTAATTTCATCATTCTAAAACATTAATATAGACCAAAAAATAAAAGGAATTCAAAAAATAACTCTTTAATTTAGAGATAACTTGTTAGTCCAATGTCCAAGTTACATTTGGGGTTGCATTTTTTAGAGGACGCAATTTTATTGTTTAGATATAAGGGGGGGTCAAAAAAAGCTTAACTTGAAGTTTGTGAACTTTGGCCGCCACCTTGGAAAAAGGGGGTGAAATTGTTTTTAGCATTTGTTAGGTAAACTGTTGGTTATACAAAAAATTTTTAAAAACGTTTTTTATTGCAAATTAAATCCTCTACGATTTTAGTTTAAAAACTTTTTGTAGTTAAATTAAAAATAACAAAGATATTACAGAAAAACAATCAAAATATTTGGACAAATTTTCTGTAACTTATACAGGGTGTTCTAAAAGGGCGTGGCACATAATATATTTTTTTAATGGAATGACCTTATTTTTTTTTGGAATTAGTGCACTAGCAAATGCTTTGTTTAACTTCAAAATATTTTTGCTCTAAAATGCGATGTTGCCGAGCTACGGAATTTTTATTTTTTTTTTCAGAAATCACTACTTTACTTAAAGTTTAATTCCTTCGTCATTTTTTAAAAAATTTTCCTAAAAGTTTGAAAGGCTTTAAACCGGGATCACTTCATCTTATAAGAGAGCAACTTTGTGTGTTCCATGTACAGGGTGTACAAAATATATATTTTAATATAAATATTTTGAATTTTGTTTTACGTCACTTTTTTTAAATGAAACGCCCTGTATGTAGTAGTATGTATCGATAAAGTATTTATTTACCTTTAAAATGATACCACATGTAAACCTTTATTTTCCCCAGTTTTTTTTTAATTGCATTTAATCAAAAAATTAGCCATTTTTCCTTCAAACTAAAAATTTAAAAAGGTGTTGTGATTATTTGGCCAGATTTTCTTTTTTGGCTTAAATAAAAATATTGTACACATGGAACACATAAAGCTGCACTTTTATAAGATAAAGTAATCCAGTTTAAAGCTGTTACAAACTTTTAGTAAAATTAAATGAAAAATGACGCAGAAATTAAACTTTAAGTAAACTAGTGATTTCGGCAAACAAAATATTAAAAATTTAGTAGCTTGGATTAAACAAAGCATTCAATAGTGCACTATTTCTATTAAAAAAAAGTAGGTTAGTCCATTTGGAAAAAAAATTATGTGCCACGCTCTTTTGGAACACCCTGTATAAGTCAAAATATTTTTATGAAGTAGTTTCTTTATTTTTTTTAATTGCAGTAGAAGCCCGGATTATTAAATGGACACCCCTTTTCAGTCATTCTTAAAACCATATTCAGCTATTAACACGCGTCCTCGCGTCTGTTTTACAACACTTTATCGCTTGTAAAACTCAAGTATAGCAAAACAATTATGCGATGACGCAGTTGCTTCGACTACTACAACTACGAAACATTAAACTAAACCGAAGGATTTTCTGAGCATATGTATAGCCGGGTGTGCTCAGGAAATCTCTAAAGCCAGACCTGCGCAATTTTTTTTCTGAAGATTTCCGAAATGTGTTTGTGGGTTACTTAAAACAGGCAAAAGAGAGATAATTATTAAACAGGGATTGTTTTTCTACGTTTTGAAAAGACGGTTATAGTAATTTTTGCCATTGGTCATCTAAATGCTTTAAAGTAAAAAAAAAGAAATTAAATATGTAACATTAAAGAAAAAATTAAACTTAAATAGGTTTTATGACCACCAAAGAACTTAAAGAACTTGTCAATATATATATTTTTTTATTGTCAACTTGCCGAGCATATGAAACTAAATCGCAAATATAATTTTTTGGTAGTTTGTTATTGTCTACAAAAGGAAATAAAAATTCATGTGACAGCTCCCTAGTATTCGAAAACTAGCGAACACACTCCTTCATATATAGAACGTGTATCGGGACAAACTAATATCCTGAAAATCTTGGTCTTGTTTCGGAAAAGAATGGCTTTTTTGATAACATGCGGTGACAAAGACAAATGGTAAGCTTCGGTTTATTAAAGACTTTAACTCAATGGCGTCGCCACAACGATGACATGTAGATAATTGTGCAAGAAATTTAATTTGAAATTCTGACAAATGTAATGTTTGATAAAAGTCATTTTTTGACTGTGGAATATATATATATATATATATATATATATATATATATATATATATAAGATATTTTATTTTTCTTTATTTATTAAGATCTATCTAAAATTCTACCTTTTGTTATTATTTATAACAAGGCAAAATTTAATTTTATTTATTATATTCAGTTGGGTGAAAATCTGCGTTTCCCCTTTTATTAAATACGTTTCAGTCATGCTGCACGTCACCTACTTGGGAAATTTGGCAAAGAGCTCATTCGAAATTCACATATCCGTGAACTAATGGGAAGCCATTTTTCATTAAGTGTGTTGTTGTAAGCAACTTCTGACTGTTTTGCGTAATACACCTACATGGCGCACATTAACATCTTAGCCTGTCGATACTAAGATTGGTTGTTTTGAAATTACTTGACGAGATGGCGCTAGTTGCTTCTAACGTTCAGCTGTATTATGTTACAGATGTTCAAAAGGGTAACTGGTTTACTCTCCAGGGTGTCTACGGCCTACATTCGGTGTGACCATCCCCAACAAGGGTGAAACACGTGTAATCGGATTGGCTGGACCCGGGGTTATCCATATATTTGGAGGCCTCGTAATTTTAAAACAACCAACCTTAGTAATCATACCTACCAGGATATTTTATTTTTCTTTCATTTATTAAGGAGCCTCTATGCCCAAAGAATTTCTACCTTTTTGTTATTATTTATAACAAGGCTCAAGAAGTTTAATTTTATTTATTATATTGCAGTTGGGTGAAAATACTGCGTTTCCCCCTTTTATTAAATCACGTTCTCAGCAATGCTGCACGTCACCTACTTGGAATTGGCAAAAGAGCTCATTCGAAATTCACATATCCGTGAACTAATGGGAAGCCATTTTTCATTAAGTGTGTTGTTGTAAGCAACTTCTGACTGTTTTTGCGTAATACACCTACATGGCGCACATTAACATCTTAGCCTGTTGATACTAAGATTGGTTGTTTTGAAATTACTTGACGAGATGGTGCTAGTTGCTTCTAACGTTCAGCTGTATTATGTTACAGATGTTCAAAAGGGTAACTGGTTTACTCTCCAGGGTGTCTACGGCCTACATTCGGTATGACCATCCCCAACAAGGGTGAAACACGTGTAATCGGATTGGCTGGACCCGGGGTTATCCATATATTTGAAGGCCTCGTAATTTTAAAACAACCAACCTAAGTAATCATACCTACCAGGATATTTTATTTTTCTTTCATTTATTAAGGAGCCTCTATGCCCAAAGAATTTCTACCTTTTTGTTATTATTTATAAGAAGGCTCAAGAAGTTTAATTTTATTTATATTTAAATAAATAAATAAATATATATATATATATATATATATATATATATATATATATATATATATATATATATATATATATATATATATATATATATATATATATATATTTCGATATTATTTCGATCTTTTACAAAAATAATTAAATGTCAATGTTGCCAAATATGTGGAGGCAGGATACTCTAAGGGGTATATATTTTTATATACGGCCAAATCCTTAGAGGTATATGATTAAAGCGCCACTGTATGAAATATGCGAAACTATTAAATACGCGATAAGTATATATATCGCTTATTTTGATTCCATTCAGTTTTTTGATATTTCGGTTGTAGGTGACTTAAAATGACGTTTACACGTATTTGCTTTCTTGCGTCCATATACGGAGTCAGGTTTACGTCGGAGGCAGGATTAAATGTAAATCAGCAATGGTTGACAGCAGAATTAATAGCGGGATATATATATATATATATATATATATATATATATATATATATATATATATATATATATATATATATATATATATATATATATATATATATATATATATATATTATGGATAACCTGTATTATTTCTTCAGATGCGATACTTGTTGCTTTTTTACATTGATATAGGTTTTAAATAAAAATTCTGATGTCAAAACTTTATCGCTTTATTAAAGTGAAAACTTTACGGATTATAAAAAGCAAAAGAGTTAACTAAATACTAAAGGAAATTAATCCTGCAGCCAATGGCGTCATTCAGTGAAAGACTTACAATTTTTATTAAGCAATTATAAAGCCAAGTATAGAAATTATTTGTACCGAATAAGTGTGTATACGGATTGTGCCTATAAATCTTCAGACACTTTTGCTGTAATTTATTGGGCTTGATAAAAGAACGGTTATTACGATATTGCGGTACATTTTTAAACACTGCAAAGAATTGTGCAAAATTTAGGAATATCGTGAATTAAACTAGTACATAGAGAATTAAGATAATTAGGCGTGTTGTTAAATTCATCGATGAATCGTGCTCACTAATCGTTGTTTCAACAAGCCGTTTTTAAATTAATAGATGGAAAAGCGCTAAAGAAAGATGGCCGTTGTTTTAGTAGTATATGGACAAGGATAAAACTAGCGATAATCTAGTGTGACGTCACGATAGATTTCAGCGCTAAACCATCTGATGAATTTAACAACACGCCTATACATGCTTTGCACATGACGTTGTAAGATATGGCTAGGTCGATAATTCTAAAATTGTGTTTTACATACACCATGCTCAAGGGAAAAACAAGTCAATATTCTTTATATCGGTGGTAAATATAGAGCCTTGCTTTCATTGCAGTACTTTTATTGGCATATACTATTAGCAGGTATGGGGAATTTTAATAAAACACGGTAATTGTAAAGAATACCTTTGTTTTATTAAGACTTGTAATTTCATGTATCTTTTACCTAACACCTTTTATATGACTGACTTGTGGGTGTGTATTATACCGAGTGACAACGAAATCACTACCCAGTCCCTTATTCTCTTAAATAAAAACATATGGCTTTCAAATTTTAAGATGACATATATTATACCATAAAAGGCCGATTTTATATATTATAACATGTGCCTATCACTTTGGGTTTAACAGGGAAACGACATCAACTTTGATTTTTTCAATGAAACCCCTGTATATTTTTCAGAATTTGGATTTTACGGATCATTCCTGATATTAAATCTGTATTATATCCTATACCTATCCCTGCTAGTTTTTGAGAAAATGGCGATTAAAGATGTCCAAACTACCGCATATTATGCAGTTTAATGGGAAAGCAAATAAATGTTATAAAAATGTATTATGTTAAATTTAATTCTTCCTAAAGACTCTATATGTGGAAGTCATAATAAAACTACTTCCGGTTTTACGGGCAGTGCTGCGAAAATTGACTTTTCTAATATTGTTACTTCAAAAATATTAATGAAACACATTTTTTTTAATATTTGGATTTCACGGGTCATCCCTAATATAAAATCTGTAATTATATGTTATACCTATCTTTGTGAATTTTTGAGAAAATGGCGATTGAAGATGTCCTAACGACCGCATATTATGCAGTTATAGCGGAAAACAAATAAATGTTAGAAAAATTTATTATGTTTAATTTAATTCGTTTTAAAAACTTAATCAGGAATGACCTGTAGAATCTAAATTTTAAAAAATATACAGGGTGTTGCATTAAAATTTTTGAAGTAACATTATTAGAAAAGTCAATTTTCGTGGCACTTTCGGTAAAGCCAGAAGTAGTTTTATTATGACCTTCAGGGATAGAATTTTCAGCAAGAATTAAATTTTTATAACATTCATTTGTTTTCCCATAAAACTGCGTAAGGTGCGGTAGTTTGGACATTTTTAACTGCCATTTTCTCGCAAAATAGTAGAGATAGGTATAGGATATTATAGATTTTATAACAGGAATGATAAATAGAATCTAAATTTTGAAAAATATACAGTGTTCCATTAAAAAAAATAAAGTTGATGTCGTTTCCGGTTAAACCGGAAGTGATAGGCACATGTTATAATATCCAAAACCGGCATCTTATGATTTTATAGGTTTGGCTTAAATTTGAATGCCATATGTTTTTATTCAAGAAAATAAAGGGCTGGGTAGTGATTTCGTTGTCACCCGGTATATACTATGTGACATAGAAAATGCAACGCCGAGTAGGAGTGCTGTAATTTTAAGCACACTTTTACGCTTCATAGGTCTACTGATAAATAGAAAGTAAGAATTTGAATTCGAAATTTCGCAAAATAGCTGAGATATCCCACGTTAATGGTAATAATGTGTCGAAAGTTCTCTGTTCGCTATGCATTCGTTAAGTCGTCGCGGCATTGATTGGAGTAGGTGATTGATGTTTTCTTGTTGTATTGTATCGTCGTGTTTAATGTTTGTAAAGGGTGCTGTGAATTTTGCAACCTCCTTCCCATCATATCCCATACAAGTTTAATAGGGGATATGACTGGAGATCAAGGAGGCCACTGAAGCAAATTTATTTACACCGGACGCTTCTAAAAAGTCTAAACGAACACGTGCAACATAAAGTGTGCATTGTCCTGCTGACAAAGTGGATCTTGCAATGTTTCCAAAAAGTGAAGCAGATGTGGTTGCAAAACTTCGTGGATATAGCGCTGGGCAGTCATGCAACCTGGAATGAACCCTAATCGTGACCTACTGAAGCAATGGTACCTAACACCATAACACCCACAGTGCGATAAATATGCCGTTAGGTAGAAAATTGGACGTCCCGTCTTTCACCACTTGTCCCTCTTACTCTGTGCCATCATGTGTGCCCAAACAAAATCTGGACTCTGTTACAGTTCAAAAATTGAACTATAACAATTTTTGATTTAAAATACCTTTTTGCATAAATACCTGTATACGTTTAAAATTTTGACATTTTAAAATAAGTCAGGTTTAAGGTGAAGTTGTTTTCTTTTCTTCTTTTTCTTTTTGGCTAAAATGACTGGCAAGATGTCGTATTAGCAAAGCCGCTTGGTACCGTGAAGGCGGTCTCGAAATCGAGTGATTCTAAATCTTTCTTTAGAAAGTTCTGACAGAAACCGGTTATATCTGGATTTCGGGATTATATTTTGCGGGGATGAACGTGCGTTGTTTGTTAGTAATATCGGGGTAGTTCCTGGTGTCTTAGAGCCAACCCCTTAGAATGATGGCAAAAGGCCAGCCAGCGAGCCAGTGATGGATTGTGTGTGAGTTGGTAGAATTGTAGCAAGAAGGGTTTTGGTACTGCCAAGGTCGTCCTTGACAGAAAAGCGTCGGTGAATAATAAGTTTTGGGAAGCTTTCTCCTCCTGCTGACCACCAAGGAGACAGCACACGTGAAGGCAATGTTCTAAAGTAAAATTTCAACCCTTGTTTTGGGAATTGTTGAACAACTGCCTAAGTAAATTTCCGTTTGTTTGTGTAATTGTAGTACGTTGTTTCGGAGTGAAATGTCACGTTATCCGTAAATTTTTGGGAAATTTATGTCTTCTTAAAGAAGGATTATACCACGTGGAAACTTGCATGGAACCCTTTTTCTTCAATGTCTTATAAGGGGCGATTTTGGCTCGTTAAGTTTTGGAAAAAGGTAAGAATTTTACTATTTCCCCAGTTTATCAAATTGCTACTTTGAATTTTTGATCTAACTTTGAAAACGTATTGTATTCGATTTTGGGGTTATGATAATTGCGTAGTTAATTTATGGGGTTTTCTTTAAATGGATTGTTTTTTTAAGGGGAGAACTTTGTCTAGAATTTTTATGCTTATTGGGTAATTTATGTAAGGGATGTAATTTCTGTGTTTCGTAAAGTATCATACGTAACCATGCATAAAGCTTAGACGAGTTGTTTTTTTTAGGTTCTTCTATTCTTTTTTTTCTTTTCAATTCCTGGTTTTACCCCTTTGATTTCTTCGACTTGATTTTGTGTTCCGGCCAATGCAGCTTATGCCTAGTTCCAGTTCGAGTTAATGGATTTAATCCCATGCCTTATGTTGGAGATTCAAGTGACAAACCCAAGTTGCCGATATTAGCTGCTGATGACTGACAGCTAGACTACCGTTTCTAAGACACAACCACTTGCTTCCATAATAACAGGAAAATCACAGCTAAGTCTTAAGTTTAAGAAAATTTTTGTAGTTTAATGATATAACATTGACTTAAGAGAATGTCATGTCGATAGTCTAGCCTTAGATTTGAACTGAAATTTTTATTGAAAACACCTGCTAATCATTTGAATAGCTTGATGTTACTTAATACCTTCTCTGTCTGAGTGAACAGTCATTAACGCTTTATTTTCTCGGTACTTTCACTAAAATCTAAGACTGGAATTTGGACATACGTATACACATGTACACTTTTAAAGCTTTAAAGGTTATCAAAAGAACATTTAGTATTATAGTATACCTTAGGGGTATATAGTCACTTACTTTTAACACTATTTTATTGGGGAACGGTTTGATAGGTAGACAGTTGGTACTTGTGAGTTGTAATCATATACACGAGTACGAGTGTTGTATATCAATCTGTGGTAGGAGGTATAAGATTTATTGCTAATCATTTGGTAATAATCTTATACGGTTTAATTATGAATATTGAATTTGATCATTGAAGATTAATAGGATTTACTGACACTGTTTTTTGTTTAACCCTTGACCGGATATATTTTTGTTTAAGCCTAAGTGCCATCAGATATTTTGCTGTAACGTCCATAACGTCATTCTGCTTCATTTTAGTAATTTTTTTTATTCGTAAGAGCCTGTTAAAAAAGTTTTAAATGCAACTTATGGCCTTACGTATATGTGGGTAACCTAGTAGAAGGTTTTCCGTAAAAGTTATAAGCTTAGGGACTTTGTTATATATAGGATTTTGCTGACAATTTATTAATTGTCCAGCTTTTGGTTTAGTAACATTAAATTTGTATATCAGTCAAATTTAGTTTAACATTGTCATATATTTTTCAGTAATTTAAAATGTCTTATTAAATTTTGGTTTAATAGGCGCATCCACCAATTTGGTAGGAATTTGTTACCATTATTTTATTATTTTTTGTAATAAACCATTAACTAGTATATTTATATTTTTACTTTTATTGACAATACCCCCCTTCAAGAATGCACTCGCCTTTGTGTAGAGCCTCATGCGACTGTAAGTATCTATTGTAACCATATTCATTAGCCAATATATAAGTTAATTAATTGTTTTATTTCTGAGCTAGCCGAGCACTATTATTAGATTATTTTTTGCCCAAGTGGGGCGTAACATTTGCCTGTTTTAAATTGGCGTATAAAATTACATGTAATAAATTAGCTTAGTAAAATTTCGGTAATAAATTGGCGCTCAATGTAACCATCTTTAGCCAATGAATGTATAATTATTATTTTTTTATTTCTGAGCTAGCCGAGCACTTTTATTTAATAATTATTTTGTCTTAAGTAATTTATTAGATAATTATTATTTTTTGCCCAAGTGGGGCGTTATAAAATTTCACATAATAAATTTGGTTATAAAATGTTTTGCCCGTAATAACTCATTGCTAAATACGATTGAGTTCCATGCCATAGTCCATTAAAGTCTGTCTGTGTGGGATCAGAGGTAGTACAAGATGGGGACGGTATGTAAACAGTCCAAAAGATCTTATTCGGCGATAAACTATTCTCATTGTTATTGCCCTTTCGACAGCATTAAACCACTGGTTCGAAACTGCCCTTTTTGTGAAAAATCGTCCAGTACCTCTAACTCGTCGATTTCGGGCTTCTTGGAACCACGCTCGACAACATCTCATTACTGTAGCTTCGTTTCGATTCACCCGATTAGCGAGTTTTCTAAAAGATAATCCGGCTTTACGTGTCCCGATAATCCGACTTCTCTCAAACTTGAAAAGTTTAATGAAATTAGCGCGTCTGCGAACTCTAGGCATGATCATGCAATGAAAAAAATGGAACCAAACAAATCCAACACAAAAAATCACTGAACATGTTCTTATTGTTTGGATACTGATATAACGAAAAAGGCCTTTACAAAAAAACTACGGATTGGAGTGCCCTCAAAATTTTATCAGCGTATACTTCCATCCTAGCAAATATGCTTACAAGTTTTTATCAAAATTCAATAAATAATTCTGGATGTTGCATTTTTTATTTCACTTAGTATATTTTAACTTGAAAATAACACTAATACGAAATTACTGGCTAATACGAGTATATGGAGCGGAACATAAAAGTAACCGACTTGGCTATATTAGAAGGCTAAACTCAAGAATAAAAATCATAAAGATAACGAATATTATTTTTGCACAATCAACATACAAAAACAAATAGTTAACAAATAGCTTTTACCAAAAATTTTACCAAAATATTCTACTGTTATGGCTGAGGCCTCTTACTATTTAAGCATTAAATTTGACAGTCATGAAAATATCCTAATAAAGAAAGATTTTTTTAAAAAAGTTAAAAGATATAATTTTAAAAATCATTGTATTACTTACAATATTTGTCGTACAAATGGACATATTTTATTAGGATTTGATGCTTATTACTGATGTTTAACCCTATCAAAACCGTTTAAGGTATTATAAAAAGAAATGGTTACGAAAATGCAGTCCTATATCTACTTTTAGTAATATGGCAATTTTTAGCATAAAACTGGTTATATCCAAAAGGAAAAACGATCTGTTAAAAAGTAGTGTTATGGTTATGATAAATGGACTTTAGCTTTTAAAATTTAATCTTCTAGATAAGTATGTCGGTATCAAAGAGGTAAAAAAATATAAATAGTCCAGTCACTAAAGGCAAAAATGGGATATTACCTTCGCAATCCTCTTACCTGCGTCAATTTTTCAAAAAATTTGGATTTAGGCTTATCTTATCCTCTACTTTAAAAGTAATATACGCGCAACTGGCGCTTTTTTTATTAAAAAAAAATTGCTGTAATTATCAGTTTTTATGTCAAATACTCTTTTTACGGTCGAATTTCATTTACGGTATTTCACAACTACCCTTTTAAACTACCCCCTAAAATATTTTTCAGCAGCAGGTCCAAAGACTTGCAATAAATTGTTTTTTTTCTCGAAAATAAAGGAAGGCTCAAAAAATATAAAGTGACAAAACAGTTGGATTTATAGTGACTTTACAAAAATAAATAAATAAATAAATAAATGAATAAATAATTATATAAATAAATATTTTCCACAATTATTTTTGATAAGGTGAAATATACCTGAAACAATAAATAAATAAAAATAAAATATATATATATATATATATATATATATATATATATATATATATATATATATATATAGGACGAAGGAGTCCTACTGAAAGACCCTGAAGGTCGAAAGCTAATAATGCTACCCGCCTATCCATCAGAAAGTGTTCAGGCTTTACGCCAGTGCGTTTTCTGAAAATATAAACTCAAATACCCAGTTCTGCTGGGGAAGATATTCGCTTAGCTCTTTTCGCCTTCGATTCGGCTCATCAGTTGCGGAAGTTACCGCAAGAAGAGAAATTTGTTGAAAATTACTTCAGGGACATTCTAAGAAAGGCAAAGCCGCGAGGTCGCCACCTGGAAACACCTTCGGTCAAACGACAAAGCCGCGAGGCAGTCGAAATCCGATCGTTTGGTGCCAGAATTTTAGTTTGGTTCAATGCTTTATGCAAAGCAGAAGAAGCTTTTGCTTTGAGAAAAATTCTTCTTTTGCTTCGAGAAACTAACATTATATAATATATATATATATATATATATATATATATATATATATATATATATATATATATATATATATATATATATATATATATATATATATATATATATATATATATATATATATATATATATATTATATGTATATATATATATATATATATATATTATTTTATATATATATATATATATATATATATATATATATATATATATATATATATATACAGGGTGATTCACGTTGAGTGTCCTATTTAAAGTTCTGGGGAACCAAAAAAAAGAACTTTTTGAAATTTGGCACATGGCCATAACAGGTTATAAGCTACATTTTAAAAGTATTTTGGCAAGTGCAGCGTTGCCAGATCTAAACGAAACCAACGGCAACATTGTAATGTTAAATGGAACACCCTGTTTTTTATTGCATATTTTATGCATTTTTTTATGAGGTTAGACAATGAATGTAATTAAAAGATCTACATGCTATTATAGCAATATATCTTACAAGATGTCCTAAAATATTTGCATTTTTACCGATATTAAATAACGATTAAAACTCATTTTTTTTAAATACAACATACTGTATTTTATCCTAGTTTTAAATAGACCAATAATTTACCTAAAAAATGTCCATACATATTTCTATACCCATCTGCCACCGTTTTTTAAATACAAACAAATTTTTATTTTTTCCCTGTTTTTAAATACTATCTACAGTAAACCACCGGCTTAATTTACAATTTACCTAGGTAGACGATGGAAGTTTGGATTTTAAATTGCTCTGACAACTATTTGACATATAAGGTAAAAATTATTTATTTTGTTTAAATAATAAGGAATAAATGCTTAAAAAATTAAAATTTGCTTATATTTAAAAAACGGTAGCAGATGGGTATAAAAAGATGTATGGACATTTTGTAGGTAAATTATTGGTCTATTTAAAAATGGGATAAAATACAGTATGTTGTATTTAAAAAAAAAATGCGTTTTAATCATTATTAAATATCAGTAAAAATGCAAATTTTTTGGGACACCCTGTAGGATATATTGCTATAATAGCATTCTGAAAAATTACGCAAGAGTTAATGCAAAAACCACCAAAATCCAACACAAGTGAATTTATGGCCAACTATTAATAATTTATAATTAGAATTTTCGTAAATTTATTTTTAAAGACTGATATGATGTTAATTTCATTTTACTTAAATATAGGACAAAATTCAAAGATCCACTAAGAATAGCTATTTGTAGAAATGATAAAAACGTTTTATTATTTGGAGCTAAAAGTACTAAAATTTCACAAACAAAAAGTTTTGGGCATAACCAGGTACACACCTTGTATATTACGCCTCTGAAAAAATTATTTTTCTTCAGCGACATGCAAGGTTAGAAAATAAAGATTTTTACCAAATTTAGCTGGTCCACCTTTAACGGTTCCAGAGATGATGATTTGGGGCCCATTCTTTCGGAGGCCATCTTAGGATACGCTCTTCCAGGCATGTTAATATGAACTACTTTTCATAGTTTGAAAATCCTAGAGTCCTAGAAATATTGCCCAATAATTTTGGGATACTCTGTAGATACACTTGAATCTCATTTATGAAAGTGATTGCTCGATATAGTTTTATGCCTAATAAGTGAATATATTTATTCGGTTTGATAATGAAACGTCCCTGAGCAGAAAAATTCATTTTAAAATATTCTTTTTACCTAAGTGTAATGTGGACGTGTAGAACATCGTAAAATTTTAAAACCGTGGTTACTAAAAAAAAAAAATCTGTAAGACACCCACGGTACATTAGTACTTAGGCCTCAGCCTTTATGGACTGTCCCAAGATAAAAAAAAAACTGAGCTCACTTTTGATAGTAACTAATTATATCCTTATATTTTGGCATTTACCTACAGACTAAAATAAAATACAAATTAAAATTCATAACGCAAATACTTTGGAAACTAGGAAACACACCCATCCATATTCAGAACGTGTATCGACAGAAACCTATTTCCCAGAAATCTGAAAGTCTTGTTTCAGAAAAGCAATGACTTTTTCGATAACTTTTGACAAAGACGAATGGATGTTCTTAAAGGTTGTTTTTAAAAGCCTTTAACATAAAAAGGGTTTTGCTCAATAAGCTATACGAAAAGCAAATATAAAAGTAATGCAGGAATAATAGGAGCAAAATTGTTTTTAAAGTTGCAGTTATCTTTAAAGGCAACTTTTCAGTTCTATTTTTATTATTTTTTCTACAAGCTTGCAGAAAATACTACTTTTCCTCAATCATTTCGCCTCGGAAAATGCTTGTTACTCGCATAATATGTGGACATTTTTTCCACACGGTGTGTGGAAAAGTAGTATTTTCCGCACCCTTGGATAAAAAATCTTGATATGAACTCTTGCGCCCACACTTAACTACAATCGTATAAGGGAAAGTTTAACTTTCCGTACTTGTTAGAATAAAAACTATTTTTTCGTCAGTTTCAAATTATAGTTTTTTAAAAATTTTGCTGCCAAAAATTACATAAATACGCTAGATAAATTGTTACAGAGGAATATAAAGTGAATAGTTTTTTTCATTTTACACCCAAATTATCGTTAAGGTTACACACCCAAGCATTACAGGGTGTTTCATTAATATTGCGAAAAAATTCAGGACGGGATTCCTTACTTAAAAATTTTAAAAAATCCTATAAACCTATTTCCGGAAATACTTTTTTTCGTAGATACGGGGTATTTATTATTGTTTTTCTCTAAATAACTTTTAAAATTATGCCAATATTTAAATCAAAATTGGTATCTAAAGGTCTTTTGTCTTGCGACGTTCGAATTTATTGTTAGTAGGGCTCCCACTTGTGGGGGCGCTACCTACACGGTTTTTTAAACATTTGATGCGTCATGACTTTTTAGGCTTGCTTAAACTAAATTTTTGAGCAAAAATATAGATTTCCTTATCATTCTCACCTAAAAAAACATAATATCTTGGTAGAAGTCGCTACGAGCCACCGTTTTCAAGATATTTGGTGTAGGTTCCGCCTCATACAAGTGGGATCCCTACTAACATTAGATTCGAATTTCGCATGTCAAAAAACCCCCAGATAATAATTTTGATTCAAATTTGGGCATAATTTAAAATTTTTATGGAAAAACAAAAATAAAAATACAACTGTATTTACATAACCCGGGTTTTTTTTTAACCGCACAGACAGCTGTACTAACCGTTCCTGATCTTCCAACGCACGAACCTCACAATTCGACCCTATTTTTTTTCTTTTATTTCATGCGCTTGTTTTCTGGCGCGCGAAATCTCGGGCGTTTATTGGATGCGCTTCGTCCTCACGAGTTCATGAAACCATACCGACGCGGCGGCTTCCTTTGTTTGCTTAGTTATTTTTAGATTAGTAAAAAGGAATTTTATTCACACACGGTGTTGCCAAGATTATATGAGAATTTTACTGGTAAAAAAAGATTCTTATTATTATACAAAAATTATAAAAGAATGATGTCATTCTACCTATGGTAAAATAGCTTTCATGTTGCTAGATGTGTTTCTGTTTTTATACAATTTTATTTACGTATTTGTTTCAAACGCAAATAAACAGATAATAGTATTCCACTTTTTTAATAAACAAATGGAAATCATACTTATCCACTGATGGAAAATCCCAGGTGTTTATTAATCCGAATTAGCTCTGCTTAGTATATTATTTACTTTGCTTTCATCCGAGATATAATATTGTAAATAGTGTTGGTAAATTTTCATTCTTTCAATTTCTTCAATTGACGCATTTGGCTCACATAAGCCCACAACATCCCATCCAAGTTCACATACCTGCCTTACGTAAGCCTACAATTCAATTCGTCCCCGTTAAAGTCGCTTAGCTAACGAATCTGACCAAGTTTTTGAACTTAAGAAACTCTTTAAATGGTTAACCATAAATTTAGTCAAAAATAGGCCTTACTAGGGATTTTTTGTGCAGTAAGCTGGATTTAAATGCGGTTTTTTGCATTCGATTCGTATGAACGTCTACAAACTTTGTAAACAAATTTTATTAATGGGAAATAAAAAACTGCATTTGTGCATAAGAAAAATGCATTTTAAAGTTTGCAATTATAAAAAAGTTATAACTATGTTAATAATGACGAACGTTATTTGGGGGGTTTTCGAGGTCGCTGAACACGAATTTGATATTGGCAATGACCTACGGAGTAGCGCTAAGGGTAAAAGTCGTCTTCTTACGTTTTACGACAAGTTCTCCTAATATCGGCCCAATTTTGTTACTCGGGGGTTTTCGAAGTCGCTGAATACGAATATAACAATATCAAGGGCCTGCGGAGTACCTGGTGCGCGCTAAGAATGGTGTAAACGTCATCCTATAGTTTTACGACAATTCCTCCAATATCATCCCAATTTGGTTACTTGTGGGGTTTTTGTGGTCGCTGAACACGAATATGATATTTAAAAGGTCTTCCAGAGTACCTGGTGCGCGCTAAGGATGGTGTAAACGCCATCTTCTGGAGTTTTACGACAAATCCTGCTAATATCAGTCCAAATTCTTTACTCGGGCGTTTTTGTGGTCGCTGAACACGAATATGACATTGGCAAGGGCCTGCAGAGTACCCGGTGCGCCTAATCTCATGTGGTTGCAGAAAACTTGGGTTGATTTGCAATTTAGCTTGCAAAAATTGTGCTGGCACTGAATGCACTAAAAATTACTTTAAAAGTAGAGAGGAAAGATTTTTCGTTGAAATAAAAGTAAATAATAAAGAAGAAAAAAAAAGAATGTTTTAGTATGTTTTAAAACATATTCAAAAAATTGTATTTTTTATACTAAAATATTATCACGAAACCATTTTAGGAATAAATACCATAAGCAGAAATTATAATTCCTAATTTTGAACAAATTCCAACCAAATTCCAGAAGACGACATTGATACCAACCTATCCGGACACCGGGTACCTCGAAGCCCTTGATCTGATATTCTTAGCGCTCACCGGGCATGCCGCAGGCCCTTCTCAATGTTATGTTCATGTTCAGCAATCACAAAAACCCCCGAGTAAAGAAATTGGGCTGATATTAGAAGGAATTGTCGAAAAACTTTTACGACGTTTACACCATTCATAGCGTGCACCAGGTATTCCGTAGGGACTTGTTAATATCATATTCGTATTAAGCGACTTCAAAAACCCCCGAGTAAGAAAATTGGGCTGATATAAGGAGGAATTGTCGTAAAACCTTAGAAGACGACGTTTACACAATACTTAGCGCATACCAGGTACTCCGCAGGCCCTTGTCATTGTCATATTTGTGTTCAGCGACCTTGAAAACCCCTCGAGTAACAAAATTGGGATGATATAAGGAGGAATTGTCGTATGTCTCCAGAATACAACGTTTTCACACACCATTCGGTACTCCGCAGGCTCTTGTTATTGTCATATTGGTATTTAGAGACCTCGAAAACCCCCGAGTAACAAAAATGGGCTGATATTAGAAGGAATTGTCATCAATCTCCAAAACACGACGTTTACACCATTCTTGGCGCGCACCAGGTACTCCGTAGGCCTTTGCCAATGTCATATTCGTATTCAGCGACCTAGTTATAATTTTTTTTATAATTGCAAACTTTAAAATAATTTAAAAAATGCATTTTTCTAATGCACAAATGCAGTTTTTAATTTTTTATTAATTAAATTTGTTTACAAAGTTTGTAGACGTTTATACGAATCGAATTCAAAAAACCGCATTTAAATTTATCTTACTGCACAAAAAATCCCTCGTGCATTACTTCGTTTCCTCAACTAATTAGCCAGAAATAGTTTAAAATTACCAGCAAGGTAAGCCCTAGGCAAGACCGAACATCCCTTTCTACTGGAGTGAAAATAAATATGCTTATAAAATATAAAATAGAATTATAAATGCTAAGTGTTTACTTTTTGTTATCACTTGGTATAATTTTACTGTATAGAAACTGTATTTTATTTTTTTTTATAATATATAGTAGATCTAAAATTTGGTGTCAAATCATGCGTGTCGCAAGAAACAATATTTTTTATTTAGTATACATTTTTAACTATGCCACCTAAATAAACATTTAATAGTAAATAACATAAAAAAGTCACATTGCAAGAGTGCACTTTGTTACCAGTAGGTACCTTAAAATACGGTATTTATTACCTACTTAGAATCAATGTATTAACTTTCTTTGTAATCCTTATTCGTAAAAGATGTTTTAAAGTCTGTCTAAGCTGCTTAAACACTAAGGAAGATAAGAGAAATTGCAGCGACGCCTTTTTGTTGATATGTTGCAAGTAAATGTTTCGACTACAAATCGCTCTGTTAACGTTCGCAAGAAAAGATAAAATACTTCTGATTTGTCGTCGTTTTGTTCTCCTGGAAAAGAATGTAAAATAGTCTAGTCGAGAAGTGTGTTTCCTGCAAAAAATAGTTAGAAGACTTCGAAAAATATGAGCGATAGTTCATTCGACGCATAATGATAGTCTGAGAAAGGCGTTTTAAGGATTTTTTTCCGCCAATAAAAATTGCAATTGTTAATAACAAAAAAAAAAGAAGTCCTTTTAATTTTTGATGATAACTCAAAAACCATAAGAGATAGCGAAAATTGCAAAAAAGATCCTGAAAGAGAAGGAAATTTTCAAAAAAGGTGGAAAGCCGCAAAAAATCTCCATTATTTATAATTTTAATTTAATGCTGAAAATGGGCCTCCGCGCGACCTTTTTGGTTGCGCACTCGGAGTCAAAACCAAGATTGTCACATTAAATAATTCCCCTTAAGGTTTTAAATATTAAATAAAAAAGGTTAAAAAATTATGGTGTATTCAAAACACTTCAGAGAATTTATTTCTGTTAAAAATTTAAGTTAAGGTTAAAGTTTCTACAGTTAGACAATTGGTAATTAACAAAATTGTTTCGAAATTTCGTTCTAATATTACATTAAAGAAAGAACGTTTAAATAATTGTCGTGATAAATTTTCGCTACGTGGAGCCCTTTTTAAAAACACACTTAAAAGTTCAAAAAATATCCTTTATTTATAACAATTTTAAAACTTGACAAAAAATAAAAAATCAGAATAATATTGTCAATGGCATAAAAAATTATTATAAACTAAGAAGGGCTCGACGAAGCAAAAAATTTTACGACCTAGCGAGATTTTTACGACGTTACCAGACGACGTATCCAATAGGAGCTCGGGCCCTTCGAAAGACCCCAAAGGTTCGGAAAATTCACCGTAATGTTTTCATTTAAATAATTTGATGAAATGCGTCCATGTTCTGTCAGCTTTAGTTAAAACCACTTAAAGTTAAATTTTACATTTCAGTTAAGTAAAATTTTAAAACTTGACAAAATTTAATAAAGATTAATCAAAAATTTATTAATTTCATAAAATGAAGCTATAAAATTATTATAAACAAGAATTTGCATCGAGTTTAACTTAAAATATATTTGTATTTGACCATAGCAAGATTTTTACCGATCGTTAAAATGACGATATACAATAGTATGTTATGCAAAACCTGTAAAAACCCTAAGTTGAAATTCGTAATGTTTATTATTTCTTTATATTTACCCATAAAAAATTTACACAATTTATAGTTAATTCAGAGAAAGAAAACAGAAACATAAATAAAATTTAGAAACTCAAAAACTTCTCATGTAGAATGCTACTTTCTCAGTGCTAGCACAAGAAAGTGGTCTATCACATCTTTTCTCTGTAACCAAATAAAGTTATAAGGTTTTTGTACAAAGTCTACATTTTTAATTAAATTTGACATGTACGTAAAGTTCAAAGGTAAAGTAAAGTAATTAAAAGTGATTGTACAGGATCGTACCAGGACAGGCGTTAGCTGAGAGCAGTGAATAAAAAGGAGAAGTGATAAGTGAATGGTAGTTTATTTGGAGATAAGCGGATAGTAAAGGTAATATTTGAACTTATTAATAAAATAGTAAGTCAGGAATTAATACCGGGTGTTCCCAAATCTGTTAATGATTTCTAATTTTGAAATCAACTTTTCTAATTTTATAGTAATAAAAAACATTATCAATTGTGACGTAACGTCGATAACTTTGCGCCTTTTAGACTCCGTTAGGGGTGTCGGTTTTCAAATGAAAGATAAATACATTTTTTGCTGATTTAAACCGAGTTTTTGTTCTTCTGGGTAAAATTTGTAACCTGTTCACATATTTTTTTGTAAAAGTAAGCTTTAATAAAGTTGTAAACGAATAATATTGTTTTTAGATAATAAGTATGTTTAAATCTTTTAACCTTTTTACAATTAATTAACGTGATTCTGGTTAAAGAGTAAATAAAAACCTTTCTTCTACGATTTTAAAGTAAATAAAATTTCAAATCAATTATTAGTCAAAAGTAAAAATTTTAAATTTTGAAAATGTTGATGCGCTCCTTGGCATTAGAACATCGCGAAAATTATAGTGTGGTAAACTGTAAAATTTATGGTAAATAAACATTAAAAATTTAGTTTATTCTAGTGTCTTAATTAGAAATAGTCATTATACAGGGCGTCCAAACCTTAAATCTGCACCTATTGGGTCATAGTCTTCATTTAGCCGGCAGTAGAGTTTATCGGCAACTACTGCAGAGGCGTACCGATTTACGTTTGCCCACAAAGAACAAAACCTAAAAAGTTCACAAACACTAAAGCCACCAAGAGAAGCGATTTTTATCTCAATCATACACAAGTCAGATTAAACTAAAGGTCAGTAATATGAAGGAAACAGTCTTGAATTTTTATTAATTAAGCTACGTTTTGGATCACCCAATGCGTAGAAAAAGAACCAACGGCAGCCTTGCTAAACAATAAATTTAGATGGTTGTAAAATGTAAAATAAATAGTTTTAAAAGTAAAAAGATAACTGAAACAAACAGTATATCAAGTTAGCAAATAAGGAAGAATAAGGGAATAAGGAAGTTCTTAAATATTTACAGTGCGAACGTAAATAGCCCCCCCCCCCCTTTGTTAACGTTTGAATGGGACAAGATATCGCTGCCGGATTAAAGCAAGGAAAAAAGGTACCATTTTTACTATTTTTAGATATAAATTTAAAATATTTATTTCATAGGTGGCGCTACGGGCACAATCGACTTTAAAAAATCAAATGGAAAGGGCGAGGCATGTGATACCTCGTTTAAAAGGGATTTTAATTCTCTATTTAACGAACATTAATTTTATAAATTTTGGTTTTTGGTTGCTGACTTATTAACGATTAAAAGTTGAACTAGGAACCAATTTCGCCACCATAAGTTTAGTCGTTTAATGGGTCGCGTAGTATTCCAAGCAAATGTAAAAATGTTGTCTTTTGTCTTGCATGTTTACCATAATGACAGACATTTTTGGTATCAGATTGACAACTGTGGATTATTACTGAGTTATTCAGAGCTGATTCTTAGTTTTTTTTGCTTTTATCTAAAAATGGTACGCGCTAGGTCATTAGAAGAAAAACAGAAGCAATTCTTATTTACGCCGAGGCCGGCCGTAATTAACATGAGGCTAAAGGATTTTTAATAACAGATTTTCCGATAATCCTATCTGCCGGAAATATCTAAGGAAACTGGTTCAAAAGTTTCAAAGAACAGGAAGTGTACTTAGAGAAAAAGGGGCTGGAAAAAAATCTATATCGGAAAAGAAACAAGAAACAACCTTCAACACTCTACAGTAACAGTTTCTGACCTATATTATGTTTCAACAACCACAGTAAAAAAATATCTGAAAAACACAGTTTCATTCCTATAAACTGATTATGTTTCATGAACTACATGAACATGATCCTAATAGAAGGATGCAGTTTTGTTCCAGCGATTAATCGAAAATCCGGCCTACACGAGAACTGTTTGTTTCAGTGATAAATGTATTTTTTTTAATGGAAAATGTCAACCGACAAAATGTGCAATATTGGGCCAATGTAAACCCGCATATTTTTCAAGAGAATCATACTCAAACTCCCCAAAAAATGAACGGGTGGGCGGGAATATTGGGAGACAATATTGTGGGGCCCTTTTATTTTAGAGGAGAACCTAACTGAAGCGTTGTACCTGGATATGCTTGACAATGTTATCAATCCTCGGATTCAAGAAAAATCGGTTGAAAATCAAGGCAAATTTAAATACCCATTTATTTTCAACAAGATGGCGCACCCCCATATTTTTTTAGACCTGGATTAGTTAGACCAGACATAATATGCAGGACGGTGGAGCGGCACTTTGAATGCAATAGATCAGTTTAAAAAAATATATAGAATTATTAAAAGCTTTTAACTTAAATCCATGACTTCACAATAAAATCAAAAAATAAAGTTACTTTTTGTTTTAAACTGTTTGGCCAACCAAAGTATTATTCCTAGGTTTTTATTTAAATAAGAAATAACATTAATAATACATTCAACATTTTGTTTAATTTTTAAAATTTCACTTCTTTGTTAGATAACACTGGTTTACAAAATTTTAATTTTTATCTGTTGCCGCGAATTTTATGGTAGCTGTTGCTGCTTATTGCATGTTATTTTCAAATGTACTCTTATCAACATTTTTGTGTAGCTCAAAAACTTTATTGTTGTCATCATTTAAGTATAATTGTTTGTTGATAGCGTGTGTGTTTTACTTTTTTCAGAATAATAAAAAAAAACAAATAAATAAATAATAAATAATAATAATAAAAATAATCATATTAATAAATAATCATACATTTTTCTTAATGATGGGCCCCGCAATTTTCCTATGGCAAATGAGTTTCGGCCAATTGCTTTTAAACTTTGCATAGTAATAGTTTTCAACACGCTGATCAAAAGTCTCCTCGGGCACAAAACCCAGTGTGGAGGGTTGTGGGGTTGAAGGGTATTGGGTAATATTCTGTTACCCTACACTGGAAAAAAATTCGCTATAATTTGTTTAAACAGGAACTTCACATGGCAGGGACCTAGGGGGAGATGTAAATGGGTATCCAATTATTGGGGTTAGAGGGTAACAAGTGGCCATACAGCTGGCCTTGTAATGAAATTCATGATAAAATGACTTCGCCCCCTGTCAACAGGGAAGCAGACTTTAGTAGTTGGTGGGATTGGAGTCTGAAGTAGGTGAAGGATGTATTGGAGGGGGAGTGGCTACATACCCCGTAAAAAATCCAGCTACAGAGAATCTCAGGCTGTAGCTTTGTAATTATTTAAGTGGCTACAATTCGCATACGAGCCACAATAGACCGATCGGTCGCGGTGGAAGGTGTAATACCCACTCACTTTAAACCTTTAAACCTAACCGGGTGACACAGCAGACATGTAACAGCCTATAACTTTTTACTTATTAGAATTTATTTTTGAAATTTAGGTGATGCACCTGTCATAAAGACACGCTTTTAATAACTTAATAAAAACATTTTTTACTTCCGGTTTAACCGGAAGTATCCCTAACTTAAAAATTTTAAATAGCACTCTGTACATATTTTTAGCCTACTTGATCTGCCTCAAAATTCTCTTTTTAATCATGTGTCAGCCTTGTCATTTTATTTCAAAATGATTGCCAAAATCGTTTTTTTTCTAAAATTTTAGTAGGTCATGACGTAACAATGACTAATTATTGACATGTAAAAGGCGTTGAGATGTGAAGAATAAGGCGTTAAAATATTTGTGATTTTGCTACATTTTATTTAATTAATAAGAGTTAGGAATAAAAGTTCATTTTTAAAATTTTAGAAATGTTTTTTTTAACGCTAAATACCTCAAAATTTAAAATAGGAAGCTTCAGTTTTTGTTTAATTTAACTTTTGGTCAAACAATTACTATTTTATATAAATTATTAAAATTGGTATGCACAACTGACCTTTTTAACAAAATTTCAAAATTATACATATCTACATTGATTCGCAAATCTTTATAATAAGTATTTAAGTACAGGTAACAATGATGCGCCCAGTAGGTAGTGTAATACCCCAGCATAGGGATAACAAAAATGTTAAACATATCAAGAGATCTATGAATTAAAAAGACAATTTTTTGGTACAAACTAAAAATATTTAATTAATAATTAAACCCAAACCCACAACACAATGATGAACTAAACAAATTATTATAGGGAAATGTATATATGTATAATTATGCGTTTTTAATAAAAAAAATCAGTTTTTCATACTAGTTCTAATAAATTATATAAAAAATAAAGGTTTATCCTAAAGTTACATGAAATAAAAATTGGAGTTTCCTATTTTGGATTTTGAGATACTAAGCGTTAAAAAAACACATTTTTCTAAAATTTTAAAATTAAGCCTGTATTCCTAACTCCTAATAATTAGATAAAAATTAACAAAATCACAAATATTTTTAAACCCTATTTTTGACATCTCAACTTCTCTTACATGCCGATAATTTGTAATTGTCACATTATGGCCTACTAAAATTTTGGGAACAAAATCGATTTTGAAATTATATGACAAGTGTGACACATGGTTAAAATAGTTTTTAAACTTAACTAAATATATATTATATAATTATATATATAATATATATATATATATATATATATATATATATATATTATTATTATATATATATATATATATTTTCAAATTTTAACATTATTATTAAATTTTTATATTTATATATATAATATATATATATATATATATATATTTTCAAAATTTTAAAATTTTTTAATTAGATTTTTTTATATTATTACAAAATATTTATATACAACTTGATTTTTACGATAAAATATCATAAAAATATCATGCTTATTTGAAAATATGAATATAGAATTTATTTGTAATATGCATTAAATATTTAATACTTAATACAATTACATATAATACTTTTTAAATTAAAAAAAATTTTATTTATTGTTGCACTTTTTAAAATCAATTCAGGTATACTTTTGATTTAATAAAAAAGTGAACAACAATAAATAATTGTTTTTAAGTTTTAAAATGTATGTCTTATCATGTAATTGTTAGATTTAATTGTTATTGAGTAAATATAATGAAATAATTTAGACTGCATAATTTTACAAATGTAAATTGCCTATATCTCTATATTATTATTTTGTTGTATGCCTGATGATATATTTTTTTTGTAGATGATATTTTTTAAATACAATAAAAATTTTTGAAAAAACCCTCCATGTAGGTGCGAAACGTAAAGAAATATTGTTGTTTGAATTAACAGAAAACCTCATACCCAAGAAACAATTCAAAGTTTAATTTTTATTTTATATATATATATATATTATATATATATATATATATATATATATAATATATATATATAATAATATATATAAAATAATATATATATAAGGTGTTTAAGGGAAAAACCAAACCTGGTATTTTAAACACATTTTGGTTCCTTTGTTTTTTTGATAAAAATCAGACGATTCAGTAAAAATACTTAAACTTTTGTTTCTTCCAATCCTTAAATTAAAAGCTCTAGTTGTGCTCCAAAATATATGGAAAAACCCTGTACAACGATTATGGGAAAATTTTGTTAAATATCTGAATATAAGAAAAGTTTCCATTTGTTTTCAACTTTTTTGACCCCCTGTATAATAATAAATACGTAGTATTAGGTATTGGTATTTAGTTTTTTTTTTTATATTATTATCTGGAGTTTCTCAAATGGTCAATAAAAAGCTTGTCTTTAATATAAAAAAGTTATCCAATATTTTTTTTAATTTTTCTGAAATATTGGGTTTAAATATTTAGGTAAATTACGTTTTTTAAAAAGCAAACAAACCTCATAATTCACCTGAAAACCCCTAAAGTGCTTTTATAATAAACTAGGACAAAACAATGCTAATATTTATGTACATTCTGTGCACAGCTGAATCAGATTTTTATTTCTTAAATTAAAGTGCTCGAAAGGCAAGAGGTAAAAGCAAAAGTTTATTAAATTGGATTTTGCCTTAGGCTCCAGTTGTTTTTCTATTTTATGTATAACTAATGAAGGTTGTTAAAATGAAATGACAGAGTTTAGGTAGAACTTACCAACCTTAGAGTAATTTTTCATACAAAATATACCCTGTAAAAAATTGATAAACTGATAGCTATGGCGCTTTGCCAGCGATTCTGCTTTAATAAACTTTTACTCATCAACCAAACTTTTAATGCACGAAAGCTGAAAACTAAAGTTAGAAGTTCGAATTTGTTCTTGTTTATAACCTAGGAGAAAATGACATAGAAAAGCTTTTAATGTGATAAAGTAAATTATTTTTAGGCTTTTTCTTCAGATATTTAAAAAAGTTTTCTGGTAATCAGTACCCATCGGATAACCTGAAAATATTTTTGAGACTTGTTACATGACTGCTGTTAAAAACATTAAAGAAATTGTAATTTGTCTTTATACTGTATTTATAAATTATAGTTTCTAGCATTACCTTTTTGATGACTTTGTAACGTATTTTTCCGGGGGGTCCAAAAAGGGGAAAACCCCTTTTATTTGGGGAACTATCTCACAGCGTTGGGGAAAAATATTTTTAGTAATAGTGGTCAGAGAAATAGCTGAAAATTATTTTTAAATTTCTACAAAAACGTATTTTTTTTTAATTAGCTAGTATTAGGTACAATTTTAATAACATCAGCAAAAACTCTGACCAATTCTGCATCAGTTTGGTACAGGACTTTTTGTCGTATTTCCAATAATAAGAGTGGAGAAAGATAATAACTAATGCGACTTTCAAATAGCTCTATCTCAACTAAGTGGCTACTCCTTTGACAGAAAATTTAAAGCTCTTTTTAATATCATTCTTTTTAAATTTTAACTTTTAATAGGTGTTGCTTTATTAGAATCCGAACTTCATAAAAAATGAGCATTTCAAATGAATATCATATCGAACTGACAGCTATCAACTTAAATAGAAAAATTCATTGCAATCTTTTGTTCTTGTTTTTATTTCCAGTCCTACTTGACTAATATTTAAACTAGATTTATTAAATGCCCCAATAAATGCATTTTATTGTTATGGATTATTATTTCTGTTCTCTAGTGGATACAATACAAAATTTAAAACACTTTTCAATATTTTTTCTTTTACTTTATTGTAAGTATTCTTTAATTTTGTTACAAAGAGTGTTTTAATTAATTGTGAATAATATTTATTAGTTGAAAAACAGGTTAATTTGTAATAACGCGAAATCGAATGCAGATATCATAACGCGGTTTTCGACAAAGTGTAGATATTTTTTTCTTTTCCAAACCTACAATAAAAAATCACATCGTTATATTTAATTTACTTGACAAAATCTCAAAAAAGCGAGATTTCCTTAAACAACGCCCTCTTGTTGGTGAACTTTAAACTAGCCGATATCGAAAAAAACGACATTTAAAAGAACTTTAAAATTTCTTTTAAGCGAGTACCCTCTTGAACTTCTTTTGATCAAAGATAGAGCTATGTGAAAGTTGCATGATTTATTATCTTCCCCCACCTTTATTATTGGAGATACGACAAAAAGTCCTTAACCAAACTGTTTTAGAATTAGTTAGAGTTTCTTTTTAAAAGTTATTAAAATTAAAAAAAAAGGGGTTTTAATTTTTCCCTTGGGTTGCGCCCATCGCGGTAGCTACAAAAATTTAAAAAAATTTCCCCTATTTCTTTTGGGGCTAATTTTTTTTTTTAAAAAATTTTTTTTCCCAAGTTTTCGATAAATATTTCCCCCAGATACAGACGGCGCCCTCTGGACACCCAGTACATTCGTAGTTCATACAGTTATTCTAAAATCTAGAAGTCGGTTGTTTCTCGTTCTTGTTATTTAAGAGTACTTTATAAGCACCTATTTCATGATTTTAAATAAAAACCAATGAATTATTTTTTGCTACTGTAAACGGGAAACTCATATCTTAAGATCTTAAAATAGAGGTGAGAATTGACGAAAATTTGCTGGCTTATTTTTGACATTTACAGAAAAAATTAGCTCCATTGTCTTTATGTACTAAATACTCCATGCGCTCGACCCTTCATCCAAAGAAACTCGAATTTAAAAAAATGGAATTTACCGGTTTTTTTAAAAAAATTTAAGGGTACAAACCCAAAAAGTCTAAAAGTTTGGAAAAAAATTAAATCGAAACCTATTTACGAATAGGTCTCCGACAGTGAGGTAGAATTTACGAACTTTTTTTTTTCACTGATATCTAAAAATCACATATAACGATCATTCCTTCTATCTTTCACAACGCGTAAATTGATATACGTCCTTTTATACATTGAACATGTGGGAAAATCGAATTGGATTTTTTCCGACGAAACCTATACCCGGTTTTTGCATGTAACTAAAAAAAAAATAAGAATAAAAAAATATCTACGCCGCATTTTCACTTGCCCCCTGGTTTTAGGTTTAAATTTTTGATAAAAAATTTTTTTAAATTTCATAATAGTTTTTTAAAGGTAAAGATTTGTTACAATATATAAGATGTAGACTGTAGACAAACAATCTAAACATATAAACATAAACCAAACAAGCAGGATTATAAACACCTCAAACACGATATACGTTTTCCCCCAAGACTGTGATCCCTTTAAAACACCGAATTTAAAAAACACAGTTAAAATTTAGGGATTGAAAACCCGATATCCTATCTATATTTTTGGAATAAAAATTTGACGTCAGCGCTGGATTAGGAAAATATTTGAACCCTACGAAGAGGTTTTGAGTCTCACCCCTTGGGGTGTGTGACTAAAGAGGATGACGTTAGGGGATGATTGCAACCCGCTGACGCAACCATCTGGATTATACGTAAGGGGTAGCATCAGGTTTAAAGAATTGATCTGACTTTATCAACAGATGATTTAAACTATTTATTTTCCTTATAACAACTCATTTAAAGTAAACTATATTTAATCCTATATATAAACCTTCTAATTAGAATTAATTTTAGTAAAAACATAATATTTAAATAGAGGCGTTAACCCCACGCTTTACTAGCCGTAGTAAACTAATAAGTAAAAACATTGAGTATTAAATACTTATCGAATAAAAACAGAAATTAAAACTGATTATATTTGAGCATACCTGTTTTTTGGGTATTATAAACAATCGTAAAACATTATTGCAACCACCTAAAAAAACTTTTAACGATATAAAAACAGATTTTGTACTAAATATCCCGAAAAGCGTTTTGATAAAACAGCCCCACAAAATAAAAAAAAGTTGAAAGTCCGGGGTCAGTTTGACCCTATCAGGCCAGGGACAAGGGCATTTCAGGTTCAAATCTGCAAAATTAATGGCAACCAAATTTAAAGGATTTATACTTACGTTTGTGAGGTCGCCGAATACGAATCTGTGGTCAGTTTTACCCACCGGGTCATGGGCAAGAGCATTTCAAGGTCAAAATTATAAACTTAATCGCATCCAAATAAAATGTCTAAAAGGCTTAATTATGGTATATTCATGTTTTTGGGGTCGCTGAATCCGAACTCGGGGTCAGTTTGACATCATCAGGTCAAGGTCAAGGGCATTTCAAGTTCAAATCTGCAAAATTATTCGCAACCAAATTTGTTCGTAAAACATTATTGCACCCACTGAAAACACTTTCTAACCATAGAAAAACAGGTTTTGTACTAAATATCTCGAAAAGCGTTTCGATAACACAGCCCCACAAAATAAAAAAAAGTTGAAAGTGGGGGGTCAGTTTGACCCTATCAGGTCAGAGTCAAGGGCATTTCAGGTTCAAATCTGCAAAATTAATGGCAACCAAATTTAAAGGATGTATACTTACGTTTGTGAGGTCGCCGAATACGAATCTGTGGTCAGTTTGACCCCACCGGGACATGGGCAAGAGCATTTCAAGGTCAAAGTTATAAAATTAATCGCATCCAAATAAAATGTCTAAAAGGCTTAACTATGGTATCTTTATGTTTTTGGGGTCGTTGAATCCGAATCCGGAGTCAGTTTGACATCATTGGGTCAAGGTCACGGGCACTTTATCTTCAAATCTGCAAAATTATTCGCAACCGACGTGTATACTTACTTTTTTGAGGTCGCTGAATATTAATTCGTGGTTAGTTTTATCCCATCGGGTTTTGGTCAAAATATTTAAGGTCAAATTTGCAAAATTATAATTTTACAGATTTGACCACGGATTCGTATTCAGCAACCTCAAAAACATAAGTATAATTACACCCTTCAAATTTGGTTGCAATTAATTTTGCCAATTTAACCTTAAAATGCCTTAGATTCCTGACCAGATGGAATCAAACTGACCCCGGATTTGGATTCAGCGACTCAAAAACCATAAAGATTCCATAGTCAAGTATTTTAGTCCTTCAAATTTTTTGTTATTATGCTGTGTAATTTTGCAGATTTGACCATGAAATGCTCTGGACCCTGACCTCACGGGGTCAAACTGACCCCGGATTCGGATTCAGCGACCCCAAAAACATAAAGAAACTATGGTTAAGTTTTTCGGACCTTTAACTTTTTTATATTGTGGGGCTGTGTAATTTATATTTAACTAAAAAGCAATAAATTTTTGTCCAACCGTCAAAAAATGTTGACATTTTTGTACTATTTTCAGGTGAAATGTTTTAACAATTTCATACCGTACAAAAATTGCTCTTTTTTAGCAAATTTAATCCTAGGGTTAAAGGAATTAAAATTTTGCTCTTTTTTTTTTTTTTTTTTTTTTTTTTTTTTTTTTTTTTTTTTTTTTTTTTTTTTTTTTTTTTTTTTTTTTTTTTTTTTTTTTTTTTTTTTTTTTTTTTTTTTTTTTTTTTTTTTTTTTTTTTTTTTTTTTTTTTTTTTTTTTTTTTTCCCCCCCCCCCCCCCCCCCCCCCCCCCCCCCCCCCCCCCCCCCCCCCCCCCCCCCCCCCCCCCCCCAAAATTGCAAGTGTTCAATATCCCAGAAAATTCCTTACCATTTAATGGTTTTGATAAAAAAAATTTTTTCCATCTGCATTTTTTTTAAAAATATATAAATTTCCCGGTTAAGTTTTAATTTTAAGGGTTTTTAAAAAAAAAAATTGGTGTTCGAAAAAAGGTTTAATTTTGTAGTTTTTGGGGATTTTTTTTTGTCTAAACAAAAATTTCTTTTTTGTGTATTTTTGGGAGATATTCCCCCGGGAAATTATTTTTTTTGGCTTTGGAGGGCCATTTTGGGGCCAAAGGAATCTTAAACGTAAACCCTAAAATCCCAAAGACCCAAGAATTGCCCCCAAATGAAATTGTACAGATTTATTTACAGCTTTGGTACTTTAGGTCTTTAGTTACTGGACTAGTAGTGAAATAATTAAAAAAATTTAATAGAAAGATTTAATATTACTGGGTAAACTTAAAAAAAAAAAGTATAAAGTTTTATTTGGAAAATTTTTTATAATTTAAAAAAAAAGAAATTAAAATTTTAAGAGTATTCCATAAACTAGACCAAAAAATTTTAAACTGACAAAAAAAAATAAAATAAGGGTTTAAATAAAATTTATATATTTTTTTTAAAATTTATTTTGCTAATTCTATTTTACACTGCAATAAATATATTTTAAAATTTAACAATACCTATTAACCGAAAATATTTTTTTAATCAGCAATGAAATTTAGGGTATGCATTAATAAATTAATAACTGAAACTGCATGGGTATTATTAATTTTTTGTTTATTTTTGACTTAAATTTTTATACCTATTGTTAGCAATACATAAATCTTAAAATAGGTTACAGTAAATGAGATCATACTTTTGTATCTTATCTTAAAAAAAATTACACAATAATCTTTCTTTGAAAAGTAAAAATACAGTCAAAACGCATTCTCTGGGTCACAGTATTTACCGTTGCAACTAGTGTATAGGTGATGGTTATACAGGGTGTTTTCTAATTAAATATCATTATTAAAGGGAAGAAAACTTTATATGAACGTTTGTCCTAAACCTTTTAACTTTTGAGATACAGGATGGTATAATTTACAAAAATAAATCATTTATTATTAATATCTGTAATACCACTTTGGATATTTGAAAGTATCAAGAGGCATTTTTTAGTGTACCACATTTTTTCTTATTTCCACCAGTGGCGTTCGTACAGAATTTGACCTGCCTCTTTTGGCAGACATTGATGATACGCCACTAATTTTTCTTTAAATAAAAATTATTTTTAAAATGTTCAACCATTTCTAAGCAAAGTTGGTCACTTGATTTTTTTGCGATATTCTTATGATCATGCAGAGAAACGGTTTTTATTTTTTTCAAGAGAAAACGTTTAGAACATACGTTCATATAAAGATTTATTTTTAAAATGAACCCAAAAATCGCTCCCTTAAATATTAACATTAAATTAAAAAACACCCGGTATAAAAGTTACCTTTATTATTCCAACTTTGAGCTAGAACATTATCAATGATTTTTTTAAATTGAAACTCGAGTTTTTTTTAAATAATTTTTTAAGCGCGTATTAAGTTATACATAATTTCCCAATTTTTATATTTTTTCGTATTATTTGCGCGATCTTAAATACCAAATTAAACTTTATTTTATTTACTTCAATATTGATACATGCTGAAGATTTGTGGAAAGGGGTTTTGGCCCCTCGAATCTCTCCTGCAGGTTTCAAATTTCGAAATTCAAAAAAAAACTTCTTTATGACACATCCTGTATATTCATAAGTCCCACTTTACGCAAAATGTTATTGCAAACAAAAAAAGGTCCCATGAATTTTTTTGATATGGGCATTCTGTACGATCGTAACAGGTTAAATTTAACAGCTCCATGCGGTTACGATCGTTTAGAATGCCGATATCAAAAAATTTCATAAAACCTTTTCTGTTTTTTACATTTACAATTATTAATCATTGACTTGATATTAACAATGTGCCTAATATATAAAATTAACAACTTTTTTTTTTTTTTAATTCTGCTTATAACATACTGTCTGTCCAAAATAAGAATGAACAGCATGGGGATCTCCGAAACGGTAAGAGATAAGTGGGTGGTTTAAATTTGGCAAATCAATTTTTAGCAGTTAAAGAAAACACTTTAAACTGATTTCTTAATTTAATGCATTGTTACAAATATGTCTACAAAAAATAAAAAAATAGAAACATTTCGTGAAGTTAAAAGCTATCCTTTAAAATTTAAATAGATAATTTTGGTTTAAAAAATTTGCGTGGTAAATTAATTTTTATACCAGAAAAATGAAATTTGTTTTATTTTTAAAATCCTCAACCATTTCTAAGCAAAGTTGGTCACTTGATTTTTTTCAATGAGATGCATGGTTTTTGCATAAAAACTAAAAACCGGCATGATCATACCGATATTCTTATGATCATGCAGAGAAACGGTTTTTATTTTTTTAAGCGAAAACCGTGCATTAGATTTAAAAAAAAACAAGTGATCAATATTTATACCAGAATAATGAAATTTGTTTTAATAAAAATGCAAGTAAAATTTTATGAAACTATCTTATACCTAATTAAAATCTCATTAATAAATATTTAAAAACAATTTTTATTTTTATCACAGAAATACATTAACTACAAGAATATTATCGGCGGTTGTATTTAATTATTTTTGACTAGAATAGAAAGTAACTTTAAATGTTGTTAAAAATTACCCCATAACTGATTTACATCGGTACATTAAAGGTCTATTTTTGACGAATTATTTTTAAATGAAATATACAGTTTAATTTCTTTTCACCCGTATTAAGTAAATCTTTTTTGTCAAAATTAACACCACTGGCCAACATGTAATTATTCCAGTTCGCGCACCCTAATGTCTTTTTTAGAATCTTTGTGTTTACTTCCACCAAAACTTCAAAGGAATATTCTAAAGCTTTAACACAGGGACCTAAATACACAACAAAAATTTCCACTGAATTGCCGTAATAATAATATAAGCACTTAAATATTCCATCGTAACAAAGAAATACCAAGGTTTGATCTTTATTTCCCAGAGCTTTAGCAACTTCATTAGACAAGAATATTTCATCTATATGGTCTTCTTTTAAGTGCTCTTTTTTTTAAAATTTTTTCTTGATTTATCTAAGGGCAAAAAATCTCATTAAACTCGCAGTTGTCTCTATGGTAACCAACATCACCTTGTAGCAAAATTTCTTTGCAACCGCGAGAAGCATTTTTGCAGGTTATTCTAGATGATCCATCCAGATTTTTAACACAAACAACACACATGTCCTCTTTACAGTTGTTGCAAGAAACGTGTCCAAATAAGCAAGTATTTTTCTTGTGTTTTTCAACCAGTTGGTTACAATTTAGACAGTGCACAGTGGGAATATTCGATACACTAGGAATTGTTGAGTAGATATTTTCGTACACACCCGACGGCTTTACGCTGTTGTTGTTTATTTCGGTATAAGGCGGAATCTCTAGAAGTTTGGTATTTTGAAACTGCACTGCCCCTTGCATATTTAGCTGAATGATGGGAGCTAAATAATCGTCTGGCAGATCGGTTTTGTAGGCTAAATTTGTATTTCCGTTCCTAAATGTATTATCGGTTAAACTACTGTCGTATATTTTTTCAGATTTTCCATTGTCTGATATATCTAATTGATCAGGGTTGTGTGATGTGTCTACAAAATCATCAGAGGGATTTTTATTTGTAGTAACTAAGTCGGGAAAAGTAAAGTACCTTTTTTTACAGTCAGATTCATGTCCATTTTCATTGTTCCACATAAAAGTGTAATCGCAGCCCATTTTATGATACCTACATGGAAATATTAAGCAGTTTCCAATAGCTTCAAAACTAATCTCTCTAGCACACAACTCCTTTTCATCAGGGGGTAAAATTCTGTAACATTTTGAGCATATTTGTTTTTCATCTTTAACAACAACAGGCTTTGCATTTAAATATCCGTCACATAAACTGCACTTTAACTTTTCTAAAAAAGTATCTGGCACTTGAAACATGTTTTGCAACTACAAAACAATACTAATTTATTTTTAAACGCGGTCGAAGGTAAACTGCCGACTAGTAATCTACGTATGACGGAATTTTTCTTATCAAGTGTGTGTCAACACTATTATCAGGTTAGCCGAATAATGCTAAGGCTGCTAGTTTATGTTTATTTAGGTAGATATATATTTTTTATTAAATAGTTCAGTATTATCTATATTGATTTCGCAATAATTTTTTAATTGATACATCAGTTAAAATCCTAATAACGCACAATCAACAAAAATGTGACCCTATAATAAAAATTTTTTAAATATTGTTATTTAACATCTATATCAACTTTAATTTAAACTTACTTATTTAAAAGAAATAATCTAGCCTTATATTATCATGTGCATACAGGGTGTAACTAAATTAGTATTTAAACTTTAATTAAATGAAAATTTAAAAAATACGTAAAACATTTCTTATAAACATGGGTTTAGTAAAGTTTAACTAGATGGTGTTAAAAAAAAAAGAGTTTTTTGCTTTTAAATTAGACAAGCATCTTTAGAAAATTTTAAAATTTTATGCTGTCTCTTAGAAAGGTGGTACCCATAACAAGATAAAAAAGTCCTTAAATATTGTAACCAGTGCCGGAGTTATACAGGGTGTCCCAGAAGTAATGGGACACAGAGCAACAGCAGATTCCTTGGGTCAAAATAATGCAATAAGCGTAAACTTGTCTTATCCCAAAGATAATAACTAATATACATTATGTCAAACTTTTAATTTTGTTTTGGTTTTTTTGTAATAATTTCTTAGCTAAATGACATAGCTGTACAAAATTGGGGATTTGGGGGTTCTTTGAGGCGAGAACTTCAAATTCGTCCATACCTTTGATGTTGTTAGTAGAGGGCGCCAGCTACGGCCGACTGCACTTGTTTTAGATGGCATAACTTTTTTTAAGCTTAGTATATTGACCTGTTTATTAAAATACTGTAATTCCCTCTGCGTCAAAAATGTATACCTCATTTTGGTCTCTAACAGTAACTATTTTCAAGATAAATGCATTTTAAAAGTCCCAGCAATGTATGATCAAAAATGACAGTTTACAGATTTTATTTCAAATCCGTGTGATAAAGTGTCAGTTAAGACAAAGTTAAGAAAAATCGCTAGTAATGAATAATCTTAATTTTGAAATTTAGAACAAAATGTTATTAGGATGCATTCTTTAGAGTAAAAATAAATGTCATAACCTAAAGTTATGGCTCGTTATTGGGATATCCATTATTCTTTTGTTTAAAAATTTTATGTGGAAGATTCCTTTAAAGAAAACGACAAAGTGCCAGGATCTTTATAAATGCAAAATATTTTAGTTATAGGCATATCCTATTCAAAAATCAATTTAACTGTAATTATATTAATATATTAAAAAAGAGACAAAAAAGTAATGGATACAAGGGAATATAGTTGGCCTTGTTAATGGTGGTTTCTTATAGGTTACTGAACGGCAAGACGATCGAGCTCTCAAGAGATGTCAAGTATCTGGAAATTGTCCTTATTCAAACCCACCAATACAATTTAAGTCTACGAAATTTTTGACGCCCTATAGGTATACTACAAGAGAAAATATATCACAACTGGAACGTGGCTCGCTGATCTGGTGTACGGAAGAATCCAAGATGGAAAAAGGAGTTGGGACCCAGATGTAGACTCACTAGGAGAGTCCCTAGGAAAAATTCCCACCATTTTCCAAGCCAAAATATGTGCAGTAGATATCTATGTAACCGAATACACCGAGAAATTCCTACGGGAAGCAAGTATCTATAGTTAATAGGACAGTCATGCATGGAATTAACACGCCAAAGGCTAAAGTATCTAAAAGGAGCATTTTGGACTTCCGAAGGTATAAAGAAACTTGCCCTCCTAAACATCTCCAACTTCGCAAAAAATTTGGGAACACAGGTTATTAACTAGTCTTGGGTACCCACAAAAAATCTTTCTAGGTCAAAGTAAAGGTAAGGCACTGATAATTCATTATAACACAGTAGTTAGATTTACTATCTATGTAATAAACCAACTAACCAAAACCGGTACCAATGTTACTTTTAATTTAAAAAATATTTTATTTTACGAACATGATGTTGTTCCTGAAAACAGAAAGGGTATGTGACATTTGTAAAAAGTAAAGGTGTCTATGATTGAATTTCAACTGCTTGCGGATTGAAATCCGGCCGTACAAAAACACGAAGACGTTATACAATGCAACCAATTTAAGAAAGAAAATTGTAAAAATATGACGTTTAATAAAAATGTGAATAAATCAAATCGAGACGCCCCTGATTAAAATAGTAATTTGGTAAAAACACTAAAAAGTACCTATTATGAAAAGCAATTAATATGCCAAAATTCAAATGAGTATCTAAAACGGTTCCAGAAATATAAAATAAAACCTTTATCCCGGTGCTATCTTTGAATCCCCATAGCGACCTCATGACGCATTTGCGGACCAATGTAAATATATTTCCTTTTTCGAGTTTAAATTATAGAAAGACAAAAATATTTAAAATATAATCACTAAAATTAAAATTATTTAAATTTTTGCTCTAAAAATTGTGATTTTTCGTAAGTTAGGGAGCCGAAGATTAAAGATTATTCAATACGTGATTT
>JAHBCN010004412.1:0-64253 GCA_019359885.1 Listronotus oregonensis
GATTGACTCATCGAAATATTGGGCACTTTCCAAGGGAGTAGAAACTTAAAATTTGATGTGCAAATGGGTTTTAGGACACAAATAATGGAAAAATTCTGATAACTGCACATTTTTACTCACAAAGCCCTGAAACTGGAACGTAATATCATATATTTATAGGAAATATTTTAGAATTTTGCAATATGCACCTGACTATCTGAGGTCATAATTGTCTTAGAATTTAAAATACAGGCATTATTTTATTTACTAAAAAAAGAAATTTGACAGTTATTACACCCCAAACCAGGCGCGATTTAAAAAAAAATTAAAACGAGCAATTTTCGTACTTTCTATTCACTCTAATAGTTAGGTTCTATATACACAGCAGTTCTTTACTGACTGTCTGTATTAATGAATACACTGTCTGTATTAATAAAAAAAGACGTTAATACAGACAAATCAGTAAAAAGCTTGCCAAGTCAAAAAGAAGTAAATCAAAGTTGTAGACAGAACTTGTTCTTATTTTAGATATCAGTACTTTAAAAGGCCGAGATTTTTGGATAAAAACTTGGCCCTTATTTTATTGGGATACAGTTTACAATATCTTTTTATTATAATAATTATTATTTTTTTAAATTAAAGCTTTATATATATTATGTGTATCTCTTTATTCTGATGCTATCACCTTTTAGGTGACTGTTCTTAATTAATGACATACAAGTTCAAAAAGTAGAATATTTTACGAACTTCCATCTTTAAAATACATACTAACTTAACAGTTTATTAATTAAATTAGAAAAAAATGTTTGCCGGTAATATTATCTTATCTAAAATCCTGTTTTTGTATTCTAAATTTGGTATTTAAATTACTATTAATTGCTTCCTTTATTTTTATATATGTCCGTCAAAAGCTAAAATTCGTTAGTTGCTGAAATGCCTAGTCATTCAGGCTTTGCCAACAAACTGCAAAACCGTTTGCTTATAATTGCTTTCCTGTAATTCCCTGTAATTAGTGCACGATTTTAACGAAATTCAGTAACCACTAAATTGACATCGATATTTATTTTGTATGTTTTAGTCTATTTTTCTAATACGGGCTAATATTGTTCTGCTTGTACGGCAAGCTAATAGGCTTTTGGTTATGATATTATAGGAAAACATATTAATATTACTTAAGGCAAAAAATACCCCAGACTGAAAAAAAACGAATCTAACATTGTCACTATGAGCATGCACATGGCTATACATAATGCTTTAATTTTGCATTAATTGTTTTTCAATTTTTATTAGTGCTAGAAATCTAGACAACAAAAAAAGTAGAAAAACAAAAAATGAAATAAAAAATAAAAAATGTACAAACCATTTAGGGCACAAAAAAAATAAAATAAAACAATACAAATATTAAACTTACATACATACAAATACTTACAAATACTTACAAATACCAAAAACAATTGTAGTTATTTGCAAACACTAAAAACAGGCAAAAATAAATATTAAAAAATCCATAGTGGCGTAAAGTATCTATACTATAATCATTTTCGATTGAGAAAAACAATTTAACAAAAAATGTATTGTATTGGTTTAAAAAATCAGTAACCACGGTTTTACTAGGTGTTTTTTTTTAATAAAAAATGACTACATTATAACTACATACATATTAAGAGGATATAACAATCATGGATAAAATTTATATTTGTAAAAAATTAATACATCAGTGAATCAAAAAACTTTTTATGTCAAAAATACGGGTATTTTTTTATCCTCTACATTATAACAACATCAAAAGTTTGATGTGATAGTCGAAGAGTCTATGGCACATGTTTCATAAAGTGTTTGATTCAGGTAGAAATTTTACATAGTTATTTCGATAGGATAGATGAGTAGCTAATCGACTGCTTACCAAACCTATCAAGAATCCCAAGGTATTGCGCATACAGAAAGTCCGCGCAACTTTTATTTTTATGATTGCCATTTCAACCCCGAAAAAAAGGGATTGACTTTTTGAAAGTCAAGTTTCCTTTTTTAGTTTTTATTTTAAACCAGGTTAACTTTTGAATGGTCTTTGTTAGCTCTTGAATCAAACATTTTTTTGGAAAAAAAATTACACCTTAATTAGATATTTATTTTGATCAACGATTGACATTTTTTTTCTTTTTTTTTAGGTTAGTATCAACAATGCATGCTTTGTCCCAGTTGTTAATATTAAGGCAGAAAAGAAGGTACGTAAGTTATCATATTTCATTAAAGTTTTACTTATAAAGTAACTAATAATTTTGGTTTTTAATTAAAAGGTCATGCACATTTTTGGTTGAATTATTAAAAATCTCTAATACGGCGGAGGTACAAAAAATATTTTTATTTTTTACTGGTTTTAAAACACGTGTTGTTAATACCTTAAAACCTAAGTATAAAAAGTACACTGGAAAAACATTTTGACTTATTAGGGGACATCCATTAATTACGTGAGATGTTTTTTCTTTAATTTGGACGTTTTCTTCTCCCTGGTGAAACCTGAGTAGATGACGTCATACCCTCTTTCCCTTTCGTCAGATTTACTTTATAATTTTTAGATAATTAAGTTTATTTACTTGTCCTATGCTAGTTTATTACAAGAGCTCAGACCCTTATTTTTTTTTCTTTCAAAAACTCTGAAAGTTATTTTTTATTTGTTTTCGAAATAATTTAAATTTTCAAAAGCCACGAACATTTTTTTGTGCACAAAATGCGACATAAAAAAAAATAGGTGTTTTTTTATATTATTAATGTTCATTCTTTGAATTAAAAGTTGACGTCGGATTTTCAATGACCCCCGATCCTTTTGAATGAGATTTAACCCCACCTCCCATTTTGAGCTCACGTAATTAATGAACACCCTTTATGTGGTTAGACATGTTCATATGGTATCCACCACAAAATATTTTGGAGGTAAGTAAAAATTGATAACTCAAAGTTTCTTTATGTGAATTGAGTTTGAATTCTAATCGGTCAAGAAATAGGTACTTTTTATAAAAAGTATAGCTTCCAGCGTTTACCTTATATATTTTGGATACCCCATTTCTTGCGATTGACATCGAATTTAATTCTTTTTCACTATAAATCCCATTCATAGTTTAAAACCTTAAAAATAATGTACTTATCCCTTTAACCGGACCTTTATTTGTTGTTACATTGAATGCCTTAAAAGCTCTGTAATCTTATTTAACCAATTACGTACTTATGGCGGCCAAGTGCTGCAGTGCAAAGAATCATTTAATCTTGTGGGCGTTATATTCGCGAAAAACATAAAATAGCATTAACACATTACCTACATCTACAACCACATCAACTTACAAAAAGCTTGAATTTCTCTTTTGAGTCATCTTCTTCTTACTTATTAAGTGTAATACTGTTTCGATGTCTGTAAAATGTTTTTTAACATCACTAAGCATTTTTCATTATCCAAAAGATGCGTTTGCCTTATTAAGGATCTTATTCTCATAAAAAGCTTACTCCTTTTGTCCACTTACGAGCTGCGGGAGATTTGCCCCCTTTTATAGGTATTTTTATTACTTTCGCTCATAAAACTTAGCCAGTACAATTTTCCCCCTTGCGGTTCTCAAGAGGGCAATTGGAAATTTAACTTTTAAGCACCCTTTTATAGAAAAAAGCATCTAACTTCTTATTTTGCCGCTTCTCTTTCCTGACTGGGAGTAGATACGACAAACCTATTGAAGAGTCGGTGATAAAACTCCATATTTGAGCCGACATAAGTTATTCAATAAATAATAAAGGTTTTGACGAGCCGGAGTCATTAGTATGCCTTACAGCAAAAAACCCTTAGAGTCACGAAATATATGCACTGACGTAAAACGGCGATACGAAAGCAACTGAAGTTCCAGTTTTACCGCTGTACTACCCGTCCTGGTGTCGCGAGGCGTCTTGTTAATTCATAAGAAACTATTTTTTACTTTTAGTTTTTGTACAAATTTTAAAAAATAAATAAATAAATGCTAATGTAATTTCGTAAAGAATAATAGATGTGGGTAACAAAAAAAACAAAAACCAGCCAGAGAAAGTGAAAAGTGACTGCGGAAAAAAATTACATAAATTAACTAGTATGTAAAAAACTGTTTCATAAAATTTACTTTACAAACTTTTGGTTTTATTAAGTTTTGATGTTTGTGTTTAAGCGAACCGTTTTGCGAGCAAAAGGGTGAAACTTTATTGTTTCCCCCACATAAAAACAAATATTACGCATCGTTTTTGGAATATTAAAAAAAAAACTTCTTTGGGTTTTACTCCTAAAATAATTAAGCAATTCATTTTATATGTAGCTTGCTGTTATTTTAATTTTATTCTTTTAGAACGTCTTTTGTGGGTTTGTACACAGAAAAAAACATATTATCAAATAGAGTATTTAGATATTTTTGTTTATATTTATTTAAATTGAGATTACCGATTCTTATTTGAAGAAAGCCACCTTAAAAGAAGTATTTCAAAATGATTAATAAAATTATTTCATATCCTCAGAATATATTTTCCCTTTAAAAATACAGTCTAAAGCTAAGACTTTCATGATTTTGGTTTGAACTTCTTTGTTCTTCAGTTTAAAATAACATATAATTTTACTTTGAATTTCAGTTACTTTTAAAATAAAAACTGGTCATTAACAATTAAAATGACATATCATTTAAAGAACGCGTCCTGTCGAGCAATTAATAAGTTTGGATCTTCTGCAACACTATCTCTTAACAGCAGCAACATTCTTAACGGTTCTGGCATTTCGGCGTCTTACTGGAGTTTTTACACTGTGAAGAGACAAATTATTTTTAAATTTCCCAACGATGCGACAAATGGCAAGCACAGAAGGGCAATTATTTAGACCAAAGTTTCCGCGAAGTGCACGAAACGTGTTCACAAAAAAAACGACCATTTTCGTAAAACTTTTGGACAATTACCAGACGTTCTTGGAGCGAGTATTTAGCCATAATAAATTGTTAGAGTATACTAAACATAAATGACAATTAGTAACAGGTATAACTTTATTACCATGGTTACTACATCATTACATAACCATATTATTCTTATTGGAAAACCCTTTATAAAAATCGTTTCGCCGACTCAATTTTTTAGTTAATACAATTTTACACCAAGGTGTGTATATTTTTAGAACAATTTAATTAGAAATAATTTTCCACTTTACCTAAAAACAGGTTAATAAAAGTGGGTAATACATTGTCTAATCTTCTTTCTTCTAAGCCATTATATTTCAGCATGGTGCCTAATTAAAATTTACACCAGCTATATCTTATTATTACTATTATTTCTGGCCAATTTAAAAAGCCTGGACTAATTTTAGTTGAGATGGTAATTACGCTAATGGTGGCGTTATTATTATTAATTGCGCTCTAGAAGAAAATCATCCAACATGTGGTTTGTGTTATTTCCATAATGTGTTCATCTTCTCTGCTCCATTTTAAACTATACTTTTTTTGTAGTGATTTTTGATGAGATGCAGAATTTGTCTGTCTTAATATAACTGTTTTTTTTTTGTTTTCGCTTTAACAATGTGTCTATTGTATTTAAATAATAATTAGACCAGGTTTACAATTGTCTTTAAAATATAAAGCGAATTTACGTAATAGTACAGAGTGGTTAAATAAGTTGAAAAAATAGGTTGCTTTTAAGTGACGACAGCATTATCGAAAGTCTTAGTATTGAATACAAAAATGTTGATTTGATCAAAAAACAAAATATCGAAAATATAAAATATCGAAAGTAAAAAATATCAAAACAAAATATTGAACAAAAAACAGAATATGATATTTTTGACATTTTGTTTACGATTTTTTTTACTTTCTATTTTTTGTTTTCGATAATTTTTATTTGATATTTTTTACTTTCGATATTTTGGACTTTCGATATTATTGCATTCAATATTTTGTATGTTCGCTATGTTGTTTTGTGATCAAATATTGTCGATACCTTTGCATTCGATATTTTGGCTTTTGATAATAAATTTGTCGTCAATTTTTTTTTTGTTTGTTTAAAATCATTGTTTTACGATAATAATTAGTAGGTTTACTGCTGTTTTAAAATATAAACAATTTGAATAGTACAAGGGGTTAAATTTGAATTTTTTAAGTCGACGTTTTGAAACTTCCGTTAAACGTTGATTTTATCAAACGGCCACAATTTCGAAAATATTAAAATTCGAATTTTCCAAAAAAAATTTGTCCCAAAAAAACAGAATATGAATTTTTTTGACATTTTTTTAAAATTTTTAAACTTTCTTTTGTTGTTTTAAATTTTTTGAAATTGAATTACTTCGTTATTATTGCATAATATTTTGATGTTCCAAAAATTTTGTATTTTTTTATATTTTGGTGAAAATTAAAACTGAAAACTGACGCCCTTTTCAGTTAAACCGAGTCATCGGAAGTCGCGTAACTTGCCAAAAAACGTCAAATTTGACATTATAAGATAGCCCTCATTTGACTTTTTTTTTTTAAAGAGCGGAAAAAAAAGGGTGTGCCATGCTGCTGGATCAACCGGTATATTTAATTAATGGTAGTTGAGGCTAAATTTTGCCAGGCTATGTATTATATTCATAAAAATTAGGTTTTATTAAAAAAAAAATATTCCTGCAATTTTAGGCAGGCGGCAGGATCTCGTACTAGGTTTAGGCTAATATACAGAGTGTTTCTTTAGTATTGCGAAAAAATATACAGACGAACACCTTGGATGAAAATAAGAAAAAAGTTTTTATAAACATATATGTCCCAAAATTCTTAACTTTTGGACTAGAGGGCGGTAAAATTTAAAAAAAAATAAATTATTTTATTTTATAAATGTGGATAAATATAGACGGGTAGAACTCGGGACAAGTATTTATATTTTTTAAGGTTTTCTTACAGCAATATTTGTAATCATCATTCTGCTCATCTAAAAAGGGTTGAAATCTGTTACCCTTAATATTTTTTCACTGTATGTTTTTCTGGATTGGAAGTTTAAAATTTAAGAAATGGTTTGTAAAGGTCTGACTTAATTAGAAGCTTTTTGGTCCTGTAAAATTTGTGCGTAAATTGTGCCATTTTCAAGTAAAAAAATAAATACATATCTGCAATACAAAATCAACAATAGAAATAAGCAATATAAAATACAATGGAAAAACCATTGAGGGTGGCAGATTGCAACCCTTCCCCAGAGAAGCAAATTATTACAAATATTGTTGTTGTTGTTGTATTGAGCTAAGAAAAACATAAACATGTATCCCAAATGCCATGCGTTTTTTGCCCAGTAGTTCAAAAGTTAAGAAGTTAGTTCATATGTTCATATTTTTATCCAAGGAGTCCACCTGAAATTTTTTTCGCAATATTAAAGAAACACCCTGTATAAATTGTATGAAAAAAATAACATTTGATAAATTGTAAATTTTGTGACATACATTATTCATAAATTGTATTTTTACTTTTTTGGTACTAGGAGCCATTTTAATAACCCCTATTATAATAATTCTAAATAAAAACAGATTAATTATTTATTTTACATTAATATAACAAAAGATATTTTTTAAAATTCTGTAGACTATACTTGTTTTTATCCGCTGCTTTTAAAAGTAACTACTTAACAGCAGCAAGTATGTTTGTTAATTAACAGAGATACGTTTTTAAATTCTAAACAAAGTAGATAAATATCTTGTTAACAGTAATCTTTATTTTAATTTAATATTAGTTAACTAAGGATTTTATATATTTTTATATTTTTTAATGTATACTATGTACTTAATCAATGACGTTGTCTATGTCCTGGGAATATTAATAACAATATTATCATTTAATTTCCCTTTTTTTTTAAATGAAACCAACGTGATCTAGCAAAGAAAAACTTAAAGAAACCCGGGTGGGAAAAACTTTTATAGAGCTCTGCATACATAAGCTATGCATATCTATGTTGAAAATGGTAGACTGCATCGTGTTTATTTTTGGTTAGTCAATTAAAAAAAATAATTTTTTCCGATACTGCTGTACCTATTTTTGTTATTTGCGCAAAACAGCTTTCGTGTTATTTATCCCGAAATATATATTTGACAATATTTCGTAAAATAATAAAATAATTCCGAAATGTTGTGTAGAAATATTTTTTTTTTTGGCCTTTTATTAAACTATTTTAGATCTTAATTTCAGTCTATCAGACGATATTCTTGAATTACTTCGCTATTTTTGTCGATGTGATATAAGGATTTTTTCGCATTTTATTTTTACCTTAGGCCTATCAAGTTCACTTATAATTAAGTGTGTTATTTTGCGTGGTTTCAAAAGATATTAGGACATTTTAAGGACTATATTTTTAATGAGTAACAAGAAGTAAACGGAAATATGTACTGTCCATATTAAAAAGCTTTATATTTTTTCTTATGTTATATTGTGAACTAATTATAAAAAAGGGTGTTTATTTAACTCATACAAGGAGTAAGCCTTTTTTATTTTAATCAAATTTATTATTCGGCTAAAATTATCTGTAAAATATAATATTTACTAATAAAAAATTATTTAAAATATTTTTTTTTATGGTTTAAAAAACATTTATTTTTGTTATTTAGTCTTGTTCATGCACTGGTCTCTTTTATCCGACAAGTTTATAGTTCCTTGCCGCCCAATATTATTAAACCGTATGCTTCCTCCTCTTCGATCCACTAAATTGCCCGATCCGTTACTTCACGTGATTTGCTTGCACTCAGGAATATCGTGTGAATTTTTAAAACATTTAAATTAGTCTACTTTACTTAAAGCAAATTAGCTAACATTTTGAGAGCAATTTACAGTGTAGACATTTCATAACGAAAAGTTAATTAGAACCCTTTAAAAATGTTGCTAAATTATTATTTTTTTGTTTTTCTTTTACAATATTTAAAAGTATAATTAAACTTGTTAATTAGAATTACGGCGCTTAGAAAGGTGTAGATAAAACTTTAAATAGCTAATATAAGACCAAGCTATACACAAAACGGAAACATTAACATTTTGCAATGGTGTAACTATTTAATGTTTTCGTTTTGTGTTTATATTGATACTAAAATAGGTGTTAATGAAAAACACTGTCTGTGTTAATAAAAAAAGACCTTTATACAAAAAAATCAGTAAAAAAGTTGCCAAGTCCAAAAAGAGGGCAACAAATTTGTGGACAGGTCTAATTTTAGATCTCAGTACTTCAAGAGGTCAAGATTGTTGGTTAGGAACTTGGCCTTTATTTTACATAAGTGTTTTCTGATGGGATAATTCACTTTCCTGTAGGTGTGTTAAAATTAGACTGTTAAAATTGTCAAATTGATTTTAAAAACATGTATAACAATCAACATGTTTTTTCTTCTTTAGCATTTTTTTAAAAAATGATTGAATCTCCTCTGTAAGCAAAACCCTTCTATGTAGGTTGTTTATTTTAATTGCTTATTTAAGGTCGCTTTGTTTTTTGTTTTAATTATAGGTCTGTTTGTTATCCAGAAATAGTTTACACTATTTTTTACTTTTTGTACACACCCAGTCCTTAACTGCACCTTCAATAAAGGTGCTTTACGTAAAAAAGATATAAAATAGTGTTTATTATTTCTAAATAACAAACAGACCTTATAAATATAAGAACACTTTTACCGTATCATAATTTGTCTACACAGCTCCTATTATTTTATTCACGATTCAATGACGTAATGCAAAGGCAATTCCGGAAATGGTGTTTTAAGGCGCCAATATTTGCCTAGAAGATAAATGATGAATACGGCCATTAATTTAATTACGATGTAAAACGGTGTATTAAAGAAAAGAAACACGAAGCCGGAAATTGATGCAAAAATCTCCCGGTGTTGATGTTGGATGTTGTTAAATGTCGGTTACCAAGAAAAAGATAGGATATTTTGCGCAACGTTTTTCTGTTTGCCGCGTTTTAATTTTTAACTAATTTTTTTAAATATCTTTAAGTTTTAAACGATTTAATATAAAAATAAAAACGACAAACAGCAAAAAATAGGCCATGTAAAATTAACTGTGATCGATTTTTTAATTGTGTTATTTTATTGCGATTTAAAAGAGATAAAAGTTAGATGTGTTTAAATAATATCCAGGTCCATGTATCCCAAGTGTGTTTAAACTTGCGCCATTTTAAAGACTTTTAACACAAGCGAAACAAAATGTGGTAATCATATTTACTTTTTAAAAAGTTTTTGCCGTTCGATTTCCCACATTTACACTCTTGCCAAGCTTTTCCATTCGACAAAATTTCAAATTCGAGATTAAGACTTGTATAACACTCAAAAATGTAAAACAAAACGGGCCGTTGCGATATTTTTCAGATGAGACGTGATGAGCAAAGCAAGACCAAGACAGAGCTAGTCTTGGTCTTGGTCTTGCAAACTTAAAGAAGGTCTTGGTCTTGGTCTTGGTCTTGCACCACCCGGTCTTGGTCTTACTGCAAGAGTCTTCCAGGTCTTGCTTTTTTTGTGGTAGTAATAATTTAAACTAAGCAATCTTGAATAAAGATGTTTTTTTTGCCAGTTAAAAATAAATAAAGATGAAGACCATATTTTTTGCTTAAAGATTTTAAAATATACCAATTTTAACCTTACAGGTACATTTGAATTATTTAACTAAAAAGCATATTTTAAATGTACGGGTTTATTTATAGTATTTATAGCGCTTTATTTTTAGTTAAATTGAGACACAACCTACTTTTATGCTTTAAATGGCATGCATATAGAAACATTTTAGTGATAAGGATTATTTAATTTTTCTTTGAAGAAGCATATAAAATTAAAGCAAATACAAAACTGTGTACTGTGTGAGCAGAAAAAAATAGACTTTTAATTTCAACCAGATATGATGTTTGTGAGAATAATAATTCTGATATGTAAACATTGGTTTGGTTCCTGATTCAAAAAAAATGTTTCAAGAAACTTTTAGTTCTTATAATTTTTTTTTCAAAATTAGTCCAACATTTGCCGTACAAATTTTGTACAAATATTTTATAAACATTCTGCATATACAAGGTGGCTCAATAATGTGACAAAGCTCGATATCTCCGAAACCGTTCATGATACTGAAAAACTGTACATATTAAAAATATAAAAAAAACGTAAGCGTAAAATTATTTACTCTTCCAGAATTTTCTGAAGAATCCACTGACACTCAAAAAACTCTTTATTTTTGCTTTTAACGTAAAATAAAAAAAGCTACTAAAAAAAGCCACCCTCTATAATATGCTGGAAATTATTATATTGTCATTTAGGAACAATATCAACGTAGATGGTTTTTAAATATCATTTTCGGTTTTAACAAAAATGACGTTATCATTATTCTTTTGGCATTGTTTTAACTTTCACGTCTAAACCGGAAGTGAAATTTGAAATCCATTTATATAAAAAGTATTTCTATATAACAGGACAAATATATTTTTTAAAATCCATCACTTATGTATATCTTAGTTTCAAGAAGCAATTTATTGGTGCATTTTTACAGTGTGGAACAAAAATAATGTTTTTCTGGATTTTAAAATTTTTGATCCACCCTGTAAGTGGCTTCACTAGATAGCTAATTTAAAAAAAAAAACATAAGAAATGTGAAAGTAATTTTTAGCTTCTATAACTTTTGTATCCCTAGATTTTTTCTGTCGTGGACGGTTTTCGAGATATCGAGCTTCGTCGTACCATTGAGTCACCATCTCATTACTTTCAAAACGTGTTATTAAATCTACTCGTTATCGTTGTTAGAAAACTGTATAAAAGAACAGAGTGATCGATTTAATTATAATTTTATTGAAAAAAACCTGTTACTCAATCGCCTTTTTTGGTAGTTGTTTGTCGTGCCTGTATGAAATATCTCTGAATCTTAGATATGAAAATTAAATAATTTAATATAAAAAAAAGTCAAAGAAGTACAAGAGTCTTGCAGGTCGGTTTTGGTATTGCGTAGTCTTGCACTTCTTGGTCTTGCTGCAAGACCAAGAGCAAGCCCGCAAGACTATGACCGGTCTTGCTCATCACTAGGCGAGACTGGAGAACTGACCTTCTGTTTTAGAGCGTTCCGAGTAAAAATGTGCAGTTTATAGAATGTTTCATTTACCTATGTCCTAAAAAATTCTAATACACCCAATTTAGGGTTCAAAATCTTGAGGTTTTTAGTCTATGTGAAAAAAAAAATGTAAATGTCTAAGTACCATAATCTGGACTCTACCCAGTTTACAAAATTGTCAAATTAAATAAACGGATTTTACAATCAATTTTGGTGTAAAAACTATCAAAAATTGGCATGAAACATGGTATTTTTAAAACACAATATATTTTCATTGATATTGATTTTTTCGAATCAGTTGCAGTTTTACAGAATCAGCAAATGGAATAAAAACAGACTGAAATAATTTTAGTTATCTTAATACGCCAAAAAATAGGTCTGGACGAAGTAGATATGAGCTTTTGTACGAGTCGAAAACAGAATTTCCTTGTTTGAAAGTCGTATAATTATTCCCATTCAGACAAATTGCGCGTCCCACAAACTTGCTTTTGTTTTCTAGTTAGCCAGCGGCTTCGTAGCAAATTAAAATTTACATACACCCTTCAAACGCACAACACATGCCTTTAATTAATTCTAACAATTAACTGTAAAGTAATTGTATTGACAGGCTATCAAAACTTTCAATCTCAACCTCCGCACGGCACCATGTTTTATTCAGTGTTGTGTTGCTCCCTTGCCATTTTGTTTCCTCGTCGTCGTGTACTTTTTAGATTGATATGATGCCGGAGGTTTGTAAACAACAAACTGTTCAGAACAAGATTACGAGGCCTATAAAAGTTTTTTATTTTAAGTCTGTTTTCTACCGTACACATTCTATCAATATAATATGTAATAAGTCGAAGCAAAATATTCTTTTGAAAATCTATGGGAAGAAAAACCGTTTTTCAACTTCCACACGTATATTTTTTATTTTCTTTACAGTCTGTAGAATAAATAGATAGGCAATGGCAGTTAAGTAAACGGATATGAATTCATATCTACACACCAATCATAGGTACCTATGACTAGCATTACCTAGCAACCTCTCTTTTGTTTATTTTGAAAAGTCAGAACGTCAATGGCGTCATCTGTGAACTGTAAGTAGTTTGTTCGCGTTAACTGTAAAAAAGTTTTAAGTTAAAATAAAAATGAGTGATTCCAGTGACAAATCATTTACCGGAACGCTGTCAAATATTCGTTTGACAGCCAAAGAAACTTGTGAAACGCTTAGACGCGTGAAATCGAAAGAGAAATATGAACTTACCTGCACAAAATTTATAAAGTGGACATTGGCAAGTAAAATTAAACATATTTCAGGAAATGTAGTTATGGCTTACATGAAAAATTGATTTTAAAAGAGGTTAGGGCACTGAATTTTCCAAAAAACGATTTTTTTTTTGGTTAAAATATATACTTTAAAGCTTCTAAAATGTAAGGCAAAGAGAATTAAACCTAAAAAAAAAATCGGGCTTTTAGTTCGGCTCGTCGGTCGTCCCCAAAATGACGGAACGTACTCTATATGCGTTAACTACGCGCCTGCTTAATAGATACGGGGTAACTGTTTTTTTTCTTTTCTGGTATACTACTAAATGTCGCCGGTTATGGAATTGCAGATTTATGGTAAAAAATTGTATGTAGTAAAATTTATCATATTTTTATATACAAAACTCATTTTAAAACTTTTATCCCAAAACACGATTTTTTGTATCGGTACGCAGCATAACTCAATTAGTTTTTAATATTTTTGCTTAAAATTTAAACACATATTAAGAACATCATTATGCAGTGCACCACGTATAGAATTTTTGATAAATTAATTAGATAAATTATTATAAACAAATAGTGGTAATTTTTTTGCGAATTGTCTCAAAGTTCCTCCTCTCCGATTTTGACCAAATTTGGTAAACGGAGGTTTTTTGGGGCGCTGATCACGAATTTAAAAAACAATTTTTTTCGGCAACGTTTCGTTTTTGAAATATTCATCATCAAATTGGAAAATTAAACTAACTATATTTTCACTATATTCTCCCTTCTTTTTGCACACAATTTTGGTTTTTATATAAAATGGCACACAATATTTTATAAACACCCTTTAAAACCTTATATTTTTATTTATTTAAAACCTTTTTTCCATTAAATTGCGAAGCTTCATTTTAAGCGGGGCGGCCATGATTCTCTAGTGTATACATGGTTGCAGCCACTATCCGACGTGTGAAAGTGGAGGTTTGCAATTAAATGGAAAAAAGGTAAAATAGATATAAAAACAAGTTTTTAAAAGTGTTTTTAAAATATTATGTGCCAATTTATGTAAAAATCAAGAATTCTGTGCAAAAAAAAGGGAGGAATAGTGTAAATAAGGTTAGTTTGATTTTCAAATGATGAATATCTGAACGCGTTGCCGAAAAAATTTTTTCAATTTAAGTCAACACTCCCGTATCCAAATTTGGTCAAAATCGGAGAGGACAACTTTCGAGACAATTACCTTTTTTTGTTCGAAAATTTGACTTTCCATTTCAAACACCACCTACCAAATACCCAAAATTCAATATTTTTAAATTTCCGTACGTGTTTCACTAGCTGTACTCATGTAAGCTAAAAAAAATTGATGCCTGGTTCTAGATTAAAATTTGCATCAGTTATTATGCGTGCCGTGGAGCATCTTGGAATTTTCATGTCGACGGGAAACGGCTACAGCACCGCCATTTCTTAATATTTTTTAACAAAAGTTTGTTTACTTGCTGTTTAATACATGGACAACAACATGCTTAAAAATATTTTTTATTTGATTTTTTCTTCCCTTCAAAAAAAAAAAAAAATCGAAAAATGACGTTTTTTTCAAGTCGTTACTGTGAGTACAGTGACCTAACCCCTTAATAAATAAAAGCTTCATATCTTTTGGACAACATTCCATGTTAAAAATAGTGTTAAATATTAAACATAACACTAATATTTTAACTTATTGTAAATTGCGGTCGTTTTTGAAACTGCCAATCAGCGGGCACAGGAGGCTTAACCATCATAAAATACAATTTTTCTAAAATACATAATAGTAATCATCATTCATTCTGCCATTTTTGTCAATCGCTAAAACAAACAAATAAATAAGAAGTAAACAAAAATCAAAAATTAAAAAGGCAAATCTTTAAACACCTATTAAATAAATCGAAACAACACTACATCCTGTATATAAAAATGTCCAAAACTTTTTTTTTTATATTCAGCTGTTTATCAGTAAAGGTTTGATAAAGTCCACATTGATAAAATTCCAAATTTATTTCAGTCAGGTTTGACCTAGTGTTATCTGCTTAAACTACCGAATTGTGAAATTTAAAAGGTTAATATTTTTACTAGTAGAATATGGCAAATATTGATCAAGGTATGTAAATTACTTCTTAGTCTTCCATCATTTTCTTGCAGTTTGTTATAAAATATTTTTTTTTTCTTCTTCAACCAAGTTTTTCGTAAATGACCTCAAAAACGCTCTAGCCAATTTTTTCCTTGTTTGGTAGTTTAAACAATTCTACATCCTAAAATATAAGTCCTTTTTTGCGCAAAGTTGCGCTTGATAGTGAAATTTTATTTTTTAGATAAAACGAGCAAAATTACATATCAAGATTTATTTTAAACATGGATCTTGCTACCCAAAAAACAAAAAATATTTGGTTTATTCCAAAAAATTTTAGATCTACTCCAAATTAAAATCCCCTCAAAAAAGTTGAGACAGGAAGTTTCCCCAACTACTCACATTTTTTGCGCTAGAATTAATAAGAACTGGCAGAAAAATTGTAGAAAAAAAAATAAGTTTCTTGAACAAGAATCTAAATGGCTTGATCATGGAATATATCTAAGTAAATCTCTTAAATCTCTAATATTAAGACAACAACTTGCTAAAGTCAACATTTTGCCTCAAGCAAGCACCAGCCGCGGTAGACCTCAAATGCCTTTTGAAGAATCAAGTAATAAAACAAAACAGAGGCGAGTTGCTGAATTGGTTGCCAATTACACCTTAGAAGAACTTTCTTTTGCGGTTCAGCAGTCTTCAAAAATCAGTGAATCCCGAGGCGGTGCTCAAGAAATTCGAGGGCAATCCTTGACATTACATGAAACTTTAGCGCTTTATCTGGATTTAGATTTTTCTCAGAGAAAATATCATTTGCTCAGGACAGTTATAAATAATTTACATTCAGAATATTTACCAAGCTACTACAAGCTATGCCAGTTTAGAAATAAACTGCTTCCAAAAGATATGATTGCTACAGAACAAGGTGCTGAAATAAATTTACAGGAACTTCTGCAGCATGCAGTTACAAGTATTTTAAAATTAATAGACAGAGACATAACAAGTAAAAATCTTATTTTGACATGCAAGTACGGTTTTTTTTTGTTTACAGGGAAATTTTAAAATCCTAGTCCTAGCCTACATAAATATTCCGTATTATAGGTTTATTTGTATATTGATATTTAGTATTTTTTTAGAGTAAAATAATGTTTATAATTTAAAATAAATAATACATTTATAAATAAACAGTTCTTGTAGTAGTTTTTGATGATCGTTTTTTATTAACAACCTTGCCGCCCCATTTGCATTTTTTTTATCGATAGATAAAAATTTAAAAAATGAACTACTAATTTTAAAGGCACACCATGTATATTTTTGAAGATTTTTAAAAGAAGAAACCAAATAGTTTAGATTTTTTTGCTACTTTTTAATTTTTTTACAGTATCTGTATTTCCGTCTCACCCTCGTCTCTTCCACAATTTTTGAACTTACTTTGTATGTACTATATAGCCTAAGGTAGTCCCTTTATTTTAAATCTTTTTTATTTTATTAAATTTTCTGAATAGTACAAAAGTATCCAGTGTTTTTTGCCCCATTGGGCCCATCTATTCGAAGCGCGTCGATTTCGGATAATAAATATTATCAGTCGTAAAAAAATATACTGTATAACCCAAAAGAATATGTCCACATCGCAATAAAAAAACGGTTCCCCCTTCGTCGTCGTGCTCAAATTTCGTTCTTATGCAATAAAGACATGATTTCCACTCTTGTACAAATTTCATTTTGTAGTCATAAGTCTATTTTTCCCATTTTTTTTTTAAATTGGGAAAAGGGGATATGGGGATTTTCCCTAGTGAAAAGGGGAATATTTAAAAGGGGTGTGATTCTACATGGAAAATTAAGATTTGTTTTGGTTAAAAAATGTTCCGATATAAAAATACGGGGTTTTAAAATTTTTAAAAAAAGGGGAAAGAAGTTAATTATTTTTTTGAAAACCGTTTAAGATTTTTTTAGTAATATTTTTTATAGTTTTAAAGAAATACGCCAATTTTTTATAAATAAAAATTTTTTTTAAAATTTTCCCGTTTAATTTAAAAGGTAATGGTTCTCTTTATTTTTTTCTGCAATGCGCCATTTTTAAAAAAAAAAACATAAAAATATTTCTAAAAAATGTATTGTTATTATTTATTCAGGAATACAATTTCTAAAAGTCTTTTTCCGGGAAAAAGTTATTTGGGTAACCACATTTTATTTTTTATTTTTAAGTACGTTGCTGTCGCCCAAATTTATTGGTTGTGGTTATTTTTTCGATTTTATTTAAATGGGGAAATGGCAAAAAAGGGATTAAGCAAATATACCCCAATGGGTCTTTGTAAAAGTCAAACCTTTTCTAATATTCAATTGTCATCTTGTTGAAACTGGTAGTGTCCGAATAGCTACATCTGAAGGTAGAAGGGAAAATGTAATTCAAAAATTTAAGATATAACTTTGGGAAAAACGCTCAAAACCATAAAGTAATTGCATTTTTTCAGATTTATTTGATATATAACAGGGATTCTTTAAGAGCTGTAACGTCATCGATATTTTTTTATGGTAAATCACTTATAAAACGCTTATATTACTTCACCAAAAAGGAAGGAATTTTTTAACTATATTTTCACCAATTTCAAAAGTCCGATTAACTTGAAAATTTGCACTTGTTGCCCGATGACAATAAAATTAATCTCTTGGGTTTGGGGCTAAGGACCTGACTAGGAGGATAAAAATATTTTTCTTTGTCAAATAAAACCCCTTTGCGCTTTCGCCATACAAAACAAAATAGCACAAAACGCTTCCCAAAGAATCCGGTTATTGGCACGAAAGAAAATAATTTAAAAAAAAAGGGTTTTTTATATTATCTGTGGGGTTTTTCCTTTTTCCATATATTATGTTATGATGCGTTGGCCCTGAGATATACTTACTTTGATGTTTTTTTGAGACCAAAAATAAGAAAATAAATTGTAGTTTAAAAAAAGGGAAAAAACCCGTTTTGATTTTTAAAGGGACAAAAAAGTATAAAATCATCTTTAAATAAAGACTTTGTGTTAAGGGGATAGAAAGTCCAAAAAAAATCAATTTTTGACCCTTTAATTTGGGAAAAGGGTTAAAATAAAAATTAAATTATTAACAAAATAATTTAATTATAGTAAAAAGCGGGGTGCAATTTAATTAAAAAAATTAAAAATTTAAATAAAACTTTTTCGGGGTTTGAGTGGTTTTTTCAAAGGGTTTTTCTTTTTAAATTTTTTGGAATTTATCCACTACTTCACCCCCTTTTTTTTTCACAATAACTGCACTGGTTGTCGGTAGTGAATAGAATAAGCTTTAAATAGAAAACCTTATTTTTCTGTCAGTTCTGATTATTATTAAAAACCAAAATTTGTTTTTTTGGCCCCCCTATATTGTCCCTGTTTAAATTGGGTTATTATTATTAAAATATTGGGCAACGTTCATTCCAAATTTTATTCCCTTTCTGCATTGTTTAAGTTATCGTTCTACCTGGTTTTGGCATCTATTGTTTTTTCAGGTAATTTAAAATAATAGCAGAAAGAATAGGAGATTATGTTTCTGTTGTAACTTTTAAAAAGAACCTTTTTTTGGGATCTTAATTTGAAGTGACCCATTATACTAATTAAAAAGTTATAAAATGTAATCTTGAAATATTAAACAAATCAAAACTGAATGAATAGAGCCAGTTTTTTATAGGGGATTTTTTAAATCCAATTTTAATTTTGAAAAGTTTTACAAAATACTTTAGAACCCATTTAATCCTTTGTTTAGAATAACAACAACACGATAACAGCAAAAACATTTTTTTTTTATTTTTTTTTACACTATTCCCATCTGGGTTTAAAAGACAAGTTTTAAATTTAGAGAGAGACATTTTGAATAAAAATGAAATAGAAAGTGCAAAAAAAAACTTTTGTATAAAAAGGTACACTATAATTTTGATAGTTCGGATTTTGAGATTTTTGCCTCTGTAATTCGTAACACCGAGACGTACTGAGTCGACCGTGGAGAGGCACCCAGCAGCGAAGGAGAAGCGAGACGGGCTGCGTATCGCGAATTTTCCATCGACGCTCTAGGTTTACAAGCATTTTTAACAATGTTCTCCAAACTTATATGAAAATGTGAGATATGCAATTAGTAGCTTTTAAAGTCAACTTTAAAAAGCCGTTTTAAAAATTCAAATCGGACCATTTGCCTAGTATTCACGGCATCGGCACTTGCAAGATAAGGGCCTAATTTGTTTGTAGTGCGATTGAATAAAAACTATTAATGCGACAATTTTCATCTTTCGGCAGCTCAAAGTATATATTATTGACTATGACATTCCAGCCCTTATTATTAAAAATTAAGGGAGATACGAATTTAAAAAAAAAGTCTGTTTTAAGCGTTTTTCCGGCTTTTCTCGGTGAAAAATGGTCGGATCAGGATTTTTCAAAAACCATTTTGTAGGTTTTTGAATTCTCTACAAACGGTCTTGTGTGAGTAAAGAGATATAGCCATTACATCTTGTTATATTTAAAAAAAAAAGAATAAAAGGCTCTTTTTTTAAATAATTGTTGTTTAAAAAAGTTGCCTGAAAAAAATTGTTTGGATTTTTGATTTTAGTAATCTACTAGTTATTGCGGAATTCATGGCGCAGTCAGATATCTGTTAACATTAATTACAAAAATTACCTTTTTTTTGCAATAATGATTGGACTAACAGAGCTTTCCAGGTCTTCGTCGATGGAAAATCTGGATGTTGGGCTCAATAGCCTCCAGAAATTTCGATTTTTTTTTTAAATTTAAGCTTATGAAAGGCACAATTAATGGTGGTCCAACCAGGCATTACTACTGGAATTGCGCATAACCGATTTCTGTCAGCTCTGATGCGTTCCGCTGCACTCGCATCCATCTTCCGACATTTGAAAAACACCTCTTGCAAAAAAACAAAAACGGAAAAAAACATCAGTTTTACAGGAATCTCTGCTGACATCCCTTAGCCCCAGAAGAAAGAAGATCCCATCAATTGGTCATGAGTATCTCCTTGATCCCCGAGGTTTGAAAATCAGTTGATATGAAACCTTCAAACGTCCTTCCCGAAAAAAGCTATGTAGCTCTTTATCGCGTGACTTCACTGGTCGGAGGTCAAACAGAAACTGCCTTGTTCTAGTTGTTTATCTTTAACTTACGGGAAAGGACTAACCTATATTAGGACAAAATAAAACTAAACCTATAGAGCTCTTTCCTTTTATATTTTCCATAGATACCTGTATTGTTAATAAGTTGATGTGAAAAACACTTTGTAATTGAAAAACCTTTTATTATAGCTTTAAAATAAAAGTGAAAATCCCTAATGGATGCAAAACTTCAGGTAATTTGATTTAATAAATGGCCGTTACAAAAAGGGGACCTAATTGAAATAAATTAGTTTCACTGTTTTTCAGTCGGAAAGGATAACAATAAATATCCTGAAAGAAAAAAAATCTAAAAAAGTTTTTCGGCGCTGGCTTTAACTTTTTTAAATTTTAATCAAAAAAACCTATGGATGCTTTTTCATGGAGAAAATTTTGTTGAATACCTACAATACAACGGAAAAGGTTTCTGGCAATATTTAATAAAATTTTAAATTAACTCTGTACATGATGTTGAATTTAAAATATTTTACATATTTGTGTTTTAATAAAACCTAATTTTCTGTACAGTATTTTTTTATTCCATACTAAAACTGTATACAGCGTTAGTAAATAATTATAGATTAAGATAATGTATGATAATAAATAAATTACTTATTTCTCGAATATCTACAGGGTGTTTAACTTACTGGGTGTGGAAAAGACAATGCATGGTTAGCTAAGTGTGTTATTCTACATCCAATATGGCGGACCGCCCAAGATGACGAACTAGTTATTTTTTATGTACTTCTATAATATGGGTATTAAATAAAAGGGTTTCCTTAAAAGAATTTGAAGTATAAAATGACGTCATTCTAAATCCAATATGGCAAACCGCTCAAGATTGCGAGGTAGTTATGTTTTATAAACTCTCGTGATATGAGAATTAAATAAAAGGGTTTTCTGAGAAGAATAGCGGACTCCCATCTATAAATTAAAAATGAAAAATTAATTAATAGGTAAAAAATACTTTTAAAAACAAGCTTTTACTTGTATGTACTAAAAAAAAAGGAAACTAAATTTTAAATTTAATCAAACCCATCAATTTATTACATTACAATATTTATATGATATAAAAGCTTGTTAAGAGATTTAATTATTTTATAAAAAAAAACATATATATTTTTTCCCAGAATTACTTATATCGTAAAGAACACATACACACATATTGTATTTTTGTTTATCTACATAGTTAAATCTCGTTTGGTTTGATTTAATTTAAAATTTATTTTCTTCTTTTTAATACACGCAAAAAAACTTTTTTAAAACGTATATAACTATTAATTTATTTATTATCTTAGGATAGTCCGGGAAGGCCCAAAGTCTAAGTACTTACCAGGGATGTTGCGGATTCGGATCTTGTTTTTTTTTTCAAGGAACTCCATGGATGCAGAAGTAAAATAGCAAGAATAATATTTATGTATTAATTTTATTACTTATCCAATAACTTAGTTTCTAAGTTAAAAATTGGAGCATTAAATTTAATAAAAGTCGATATTGCCCCCTTCTTGAGGTTAAGTCTGTGACGCAGAGGTTCGTAAATTTAACCCGCACTACTGAACAGTTGTCCGCTTGGAACATTTAATAGCCGAAATGTTCATACAGTCCATACGTTTAGCGGAACTAAACATGTAATGATTGATTTACCGTAAACACACAATAAATACACAATAACACTCATACACAATAAATAACGCGTCGGAGTCGGAACTTGTCACCGAACGGAATCTTCGACACTATTGGTCAATGATCACGTGTGGACGGCACGCGCCACTTACTGGCCTCACCTACTTTTTTTCTTGAAGACTAACGTTATGTCCTAGGTAAATACGATATGTACGGTGCGTGCGGTGCGGAAATCGCACGCATCGCAAATGGATACGGCAATTGCAATCAATGGTCAAAGTAAATACGATAAATATTTCAGTATTAAAATGGCTTCAAAAGAAACAACACGTAAAATATTCCTAATGGATAACGCTTTGGCAAAATTAAAAATTTTAAAGATATTACAAAGAAAAAGGAAAAACAAACATGCAATTTATAGAGATAGATTAAAGTTCGAAGAATTTCATCATCTATATCCACAGCTACAGACTAGATAAAAATGCCTTTCGGCAATATGCAAGAATGCTTCAGCTACTTTGATTATATAGTTGAATCAATTCGTGAATCCTGTTATCATTGACCAACTAACTTTCAAGTGCCCATTTCAATAGAGGAAGGGCTTTTTCTAACTTTAAGGTAAATAAAAACACATTTCAGTTATTTTCAAAAATTTAATTATTGAAATAGAGGAAGTACTTAAACTATTATTAAGATTGTGGTAATGTATTGGCTCAAGACCTGTTTCGTTATTAGGAATATATTGTTGTATAGGATTGTTTAAAAGAGGACTTTGAAGTGAAACGGTAGATTCTGGTGATGAAATGCATGAGTAATTTGAGTTTGGCATTAAAAATAATAATATTCGATAAACGTCCGCATTATTAAAAAGATTTGCCAAAGACCTTGGGTCCCCGATAACTGATGCAGAAGAATATGTAGTGGTTGATTGACCCTTTTTACATATTAGCATTATAAGTCAATTCTTTTATAATAATATCTTGAAATTGATTCCTTATGCGTAATTTTATGGGCTTCATTTGTTTTTTTGAGAGAACAAATTTATTTGAAAAATCGTCATCATCATCGACATCTGTGCCGAGAAATTAAGTTTTTTAGTTTCAATTTTCAATAACTGACGTTCTACAGAATATTCTGGTTCCTTCTTCTTTTTTTTTTTGATGAAGGGTGTTGAAGTTTGGATAGACGATTGTGTTGACTGAAAACGCTGAAAAGTGGGCGTTTTGGTACAAAGTAATGGTGTATTTGATAAAAGTCCCCGCTACTGAGCTGAAAAGTTGGTGCTTGTTCGATTATTTATTTCGTTTTTCTTTGCTCGATATATCTATTTCTATTATCCAGGTCGATTCTTCGCTTATTGTTGGTATCTTCGATAATTGCTTGTAGGGGTCCTTATTTGGTTTTATTATTTCTGTATCTCTGGTGTAAGTGTGTCTTTTCAGAAGTTGGGTTTCATTTGGACATCTAAATCGTCAGTTGCTTATATTGAAAAATTGAGGTGTAAAGCCGTTTGGAACTCACTTCAAAAAAAAACATATGCCATACCACCATAATATTTTTAAGACCATTGCAAAGAATTTTATTAAAAAAATTTTTCCCCCAAACGTGTTGGTAGCCCTGAGGCACAAGATTAAAATGCCCATCTCAGTCGAAAGTATTTTTTAACAACTACAAACAGTTTTCCTGGGGAAATTATGGCATGGGATGCCAAAATAGATTTCAAATGATTAAAATGTGGTGCATATGGAAAGGATGCGACGAGGGTATTACCCGGGTTTTTTACGAAAAAACTACAAATGGAAATATTACTTTGCCAGAAAATATGCAATTACATTCCCCCTGTAAGGTTTTGTGTTTATAGGGGGAACTTTCCTTGCACTTATTTGTTGAGGCCTTTTCCAGACGACGAACTCAGAAAATAGTGCCCTTTATATTTAAAAATATTGACTTTCGCCGCAAATTAAAGTAGAATGTGCTTTTGGTATCACGCAGCAAGATTTAGGATTCTATTAAAAGCTATAGAAACCAAAGTTGAAAATGCCGTTCATATAGTAAATCCATTTATTTTTAATAATACATACTAGACTGGAAAATGATTTATTTATTAACGTTTCGAAACTGAAAATAACATTTAAAAAAAGAATTCCTAATTTAAATGTACCAATGTCAAACAACGTATCCATGAGAAGCCGAAAACATAAAGAAGTATTCAGTATTTTTTTACAATAAAATTAACCTTCAATTCAATCCACTATTTTGTTTTAAAAGTTTAGTATCGCCATAATTAAATGAAAATTAAAAAAAATATATTTATTTTCTTGTAAATCCTACTCTTTAGCCAATAACCATTCTCTATCAACCACAAGTATGTCCTTGTAGCGCAATTCCGCTTATTCCACAAAAAAATTTCGTTTTTGATCTCCCAAATCAGACCTAAAGTGCGAAGATCAATGGCAACTGCGGGCAATGCGGGTGGAAACAAAAATTTGATTTTTAAACACGGCTTGCGTGCGGCAAGCATAATCGTGACAAGCGTGAATTTATTTTCCATAGGACAACATAATTATTTTCTAGGTTTTATTTATTGCGGCAAAAGCATCGCACGCAACGCATCGCCCCACCGTACATATCGATTACCTAGGACATAAAAGTAACAGCTGTTTTCGGTTCGGTAAATATTTTCGGGGAAAACCCTCCGCTTGCGGTTCAAAATGCCCCGTTCGGGTTTAAAGAACTGTTCTCGGACTTTAATTCTGAGTTCGGGTTTTTTTAGACTCATTGGGACAGTTCTAGAACCGTCCGTATCGGGATTATGATTGCGTCGTTTTCCGGGGGCTGATAATCTTGAACTTTTCAGAGAACGATTCAGATTGAGCCCGCACAGTTCTGGGCAGTTCTCGGATAGTTCAAGACCGAAACGAAACCCAGCAGTTGGGACATCCGCTTCCGCATTCAACTCCGCATAAATTTATTAAAGCGGATGCGGATGTCCCAAATTGATCGTTTTGATGAGATGCGGATGCAAATATTTTAAACATCCTGGGGGCCCACCCTACGCAGGGCGTGGGGGGGGGTTAAGAAAGTTTATTAACGAAACTTAAAAAAATTTCCACCTTTAAACCTTTAACCAACAATTTAATAAAAAAACAAACCTTTTAACCACCAATTAAATAATGTTCTCCTTCAAAAACCCAAATTAATTCAAAATAGAGGTAATATTCGACACACCTAAAACAAAGAAATCTATTTAGTCGAATTTAACTAACTGACTCTGTTCGATCAGGTCACCAAAGTATTTAGGTGCTACGTAAAAAAAAATAACTTTCATCCTTAGTTTTTGACTTACACGGGTTTGTGGGATTTTGTGGTCGTCAAACACTATATGCTTAAGGATGCTAAGAATTTTTTTTGTGTCTACTAAGTTTTATTCCTCTATTTGGTTATGATTTTCTTTTTAACATACTTTATTTTTTTACCATTTCTTAAGAACATTTCATCCTGAATTTGGATGAGATTTATAAAAACTTACCGCCTTAAATATCAAAACTAATCCAAAAAAATTTTACAAAACTTTAACCCCCCATCTATATTAAAAAAAAACAAAAAAAAAATAAAGGGAAAAAAAAAACACTTTAATTAAAAATAGAAAAATTCGGAAAATGTATACCCACCTCATTTTTACACTTTACATTTTTTTTATTTTTTTTTTAAACTTTTTTTAATAATTTCAGAGATTAAAAAATTTTTTGCTAGTATACTGTCTTGGGGAAATTTATTTTTTCTTGTTGCAATTTATTAACAATCATTGTGAAGGAATTTTAAAAAATTCGCGTTTCCTTATCTGTCAAAAAAGCGAAAAATAGACACTTTAACGTATGATAAAATATATATTTGCAAACAATTCTAAGTTTAAAGAAACACATAATTTTTTAATCTTAACGTAATGGTGGATTTTTTTGGGGTTGTGGGCTGTTTCATCGATTTCGTCTCAAAAGCGGTTTGTTCTCCCCTTTTTTTATTTCCGTTTAGATTTTCCCAGACTAAGAATTTCATTAAACTTATTTTTGCGTAGGTTGGAAACACAGCTCTTCTAAAAAGAAAAAACATCGACTGATCACCCAACGGAAAATCAACTAGTAAAACATTAAAAATTACCGAATGGGTTTTTTTGTAGGTACACTTGACCGAGAGCTTATTTATTTTTTACGGGTAATTAGTTTTTAGTTTAAAATAAAACCCAAAAATTATTTTTAAATTTAAAAAAAAGATTTTGAAAAAAATTGACGTCGTGGAGCCCAAGATAAACCGTCAGTTCTTATATATTTAAATTGTTGGGAATGTATGGAATCTGAAACACGGGTAGATAGAAAAAACATCAACTTTATTTTTTATACCCATATTGAATTTTTGCAGCCAAATAGTGCTTTTTTTTTTAGTTTCAAGTATAAATATAATTTAAAGTTTATAATTTAATTTATTTCAAAAAACAAAAAATTTTCTCAAAGGCCCGATTCCAGATCTTTTTTGTAAACAATAAAAATATTAGTATGGGGAAAATAGATAAGTTGAACAGATATTTTAACAGAAATGGTTAATGAACAAAGCAAAACATTAATAATGTTAAAAAAAAAAAACTCACACAAAATTAACTGAAAAGTGAAAAAAAAAAAAACAATAAAAAATGGTTTAAAATAATATGCCTTTCTAAATGATGATGTAATAACGACCTAAAATTCAAATGTTTCCATTTCCTTTAACATAATTTTCGATATTTTGTTAAGACAGACATTTTCAAGAGGTTACCTGCGCGTTTAGTCGAGCTGACACCTCATGAAGAATTGATAAAATAAATGACAAAGATTGTGTTTTTGGGGATGTTGTGTAGTCAAGTGATATTAAATATGAAATGTCAGAGTTTTCACATGGGATAGGTATTTACACTATTTAGGCAATAACTTCCTCCACTAAAATGAACTAAAAAACAAAAAAAATTATGGGGAGCAACTGGAGTACCCTAGAAATTCTATGCTTGAAGGGGGGTACAACTGGCTTGAATGACCAACAGAAAGCATCCTTGTAGACCGCGCAGTAGACAAAACAAAAATAATCATTTGTTTTAAAAATCGATAACCTCTGGATGGCATCGCGCTAAAAACCCATCCACTTACCTACTCTGTTCCCTTCCATTCCCACAATGTGTTTCTTTAATAGATGATACACCCACCCCGACCTCCGCCAACGCACTCAAACTGAAATGTTCAGTTCATCCGTTCAAAAGTTCGAAAAGATGAGTGTGATCACACGAAACGTCAACAAACAACCTGTTCTTTTCAGCACAACAATCAGAATTAAGAAAGAAAACTTAACATTTTTTTATCAGAGAACTTACGACACATATGTATATATATATATATATATATATATATATATATATATATATATATATATATATATATATATATATATATAAAAAAAAACGGGGCAAAAAGTCGATTTAGTAAAATAATGTCAAATTTAAAAACTGTTTTAAAAAAAAAAAATTCCCCCCAGAAAAAACGATAAACATGATAACATTCTAAAAATTTTTTTATTTATGTAAATATACAGGGTGATTGGTAAGTAGGGGCGAAAAATGAAGGCTGAATTATTTTAATTCTAAATCGAAAACCAAAATTTTTTTTAAAAAAATTACCACATTGTAGGTGTCGCCAATCTTATTTGTAAAAACTTTTACGTCAAGAATGTTTGACCTTTTTTTTAGTTGACCTTTTAATCTTGTTATTAAAAATCACAAGAAAATGGAGTTTACTAAACGAAGAATACGGTGATTTTGTTTTTATGTGTATGGTATAACATAATAATCTTTTAGCATAAAACGGGTAACTTTTGATTTTTTGACAACGGTCAAACTTGATTTATATGATTTTTAATGTTTGAAAGCCCAACTGAATTAGCGACACCCGTGGGGGTTTTTAAATTTTTTTTGCTAAAACTTTATACTGAAATAACTTGAAAACGAAGGAAAATTTGCGAAAAATTCTTGATTTTCGATTCAAATTAAAAAATTCGGGTCTTCATTTTTCGCTCTACTTACCAATACCCTTATATTATTTTTGTTTCATATTAAAAATAAACTATTTTGCTGTATAGTTTAATATTTTTTTATATTTATATTGAGCATTGGCAAAATATATTACAATGCAAAGTGTTTCCGGTACGTACCCGTTTGAAAAAGTTTATTTAGAAAATATCTGTAGAATTTTGTTTCCAAATATTGTTATTAAACTACTCCTGTATCGTGTATCATCAGGAGGTGGCTCTTTTAAGTTTACGCCCTCAGGTCTGATGCGTGTTTACATATTACGTCCTGGATGCCGCCGACGCTGCCGCACCGTTTCCCTAGCAATGAATGGAAGGCAAAGGAAAATTTCCACAATTCTGGATATTAGGTCTATGTAGCTACGGGATATTTATAATTTCAACAAAAAGGGTTTCAATAGCTATAATAACATGAAGAAATTATTTGTATTTTAAATTTTTTAAAAACTTTCTAGTAACTTGTGCAATTAGTATTTTTTTGTACCGAAAATGATTTAAATTAATGGTTTCCAGAATCATCAAGTACAATCAGTAATAAACAAGTATTTATTAAACCCGGTTTCCCGGGGCCGTTTTTTTGTTTGGAACTTTTTTATGGCAATAATTTTTTTATTTTATGTTATTAAAGGGCTGTTTGTCATTCAGAAATAGTAAACATTTTTTAAAATTTTTTTTTTTACGGGCGCTTTTTGGGGAAAGGTATACACACAACCAAACTATATGGAACATCTATTTTTTTTCATTTTTTTTAGATGTAAAACATTTTTTTTTTTTTAAATTAAACTCTGCCCTTTCCAACACTTTTCAAAAGCAAAAACCCCCATATCAATAATAAATTAATAAGTTTGCAAAATGAACACAACGGTATTTTTTTTTGTTTCAAAAAAATAAGATTTAAATTTTAATGGTCAAAAAACAAAACAAAAAAAAAAAGGTTTTTATTAAAAAACTGCAAACCCCTATTCCTTTACAAGCTTCAATTTGCATTGACATGTTTCTTATTAAATTTAAAAACTGTCTGGGGGGTGTTTTTCCCCTTTCTAATGAATCAACAAAAACTGTGCGACATTTCTGATTGTTTCGCGTGCTTGAATTTTTTTAAATGGTCCCACAAGTGTTTCATAGAATTTTAGGTCTGATTAACTTGCAGGCTGTCTAAACTGTGAACCCTTTCCCTTTCAAGACATTATTTTAGCCAACTGCCGATAAAAGGGACATTATCGTCATAATAAAACTATTCCCATACAGCTCTAAAGCCTAACGATTCTTCTTAGCAACAATTTATTTCTGAACACTCTTACCTCACCGTTAAAGTTTGTGGAAGTGGTAAAAATGAGTTTTTTTTCCCAGCATAATACCTCCCCAGAACATTACAGTTCCTCCTTTATATCTTGGGACAGATCTGGCAGCCTGAGTCATGCTCGCCCCTTCTGAGCTCTGATACCAAAAATAAAAGGACATCTGATCTTGGGGCCATTCTGGGTCATCCCAAAAAACATTTGTTTTTAATCTAAAATTTTAGTTTCGATGTTGAAGGCACGATTTAGCCGGTTAATTTTATTTTTCCTAGATACCTGTGGCCGAATTTCTCCTACTGAACCTCGAGCGCGAAGTCTTTTCTATTGGTTTTAATTTAAACGTTTACACCTGTAGTTTCCAAAATTATTACAGCTCTGGATGAGAACACTGGAATTTATTCTAGCAATTTGGCATACAAAAGGTCCTGTTTCAGTTGGACTCTTTGACGACTTTGTCTGAGCCTGAAGAGTTCCCTAGTTCCAGCCCCGGGGGCAAGTGATCAAAACCTGGGTAACGCATACTATCTCTGCTATTTACATCTCTGACTTCTTTAATAAGAGCAATTTTTTTTTTCCTCAAATCTCTTAGTTCAAATAGGCTTTTGTTTTTGTTGGATCGAAATAAAACGAAAATCTGATTTTACCACTGAAAACAAATTCACAAATAGTAAATCTGCAGTTGTTTTCCTTTTATCAAGTTTGTTTACAACAAATCCCTTTTCATCTAAAGTTGGATCCCAAATTTTTTTTTTCGTAAAAAAAGTTAAGTCAGAAAGATGACTCCATATAAGTTTTGTGTATTTTAGACTGGGGTTTGTAGAAAAATTGTAAAGTGGTAAAATATTTTGAACCTAAAATATAATATAATATAATAGTATTATGTCGTAGGATCAGGTTGAATAGTTTAATTAGAGCTCCTTTTCGAAGAGTTTTTTTACCCTTGTGGTCCACAAAATTGCTAAGGGTTTAGAAAAGTTTTTAAATAAAATAGGGGCAGCTTTTACCATGCAACTGAAGGAAAAAGACCAGGTCGCAGGCTCACATTTCAGACACAACCGAGATAAAAAGAACAAACTGGAAAGTTCAGGACCTCTATTGTTAACGTAATGAGATCCCGAAATTTATTAAATATTAAAATCCTTTAAAACAAATATTAAACAATATTTTGGACCCACGCTTTTTTGAGCGTAGAAGACAACGTTTTAAAGGGGAAGAAGAGTTTCGGTCAGTACTGAGATCTGGGTACCCCAGCATTAGTTTAACAAAGAAATAATTATTTTTTCTATTATTCGCAAAACTGGGAGAAAAAAGTAGTTCATAATTGGAAGGTAAATTTAAGACCCTTTTTTGGGTTCTACAGTGCTATTTTTCTGTTTCGGAAAATGGAGTAAGAAATTGAAATTTTATTTTAAGGTGGTGAAAAGCTAAAAAAGCACATTTTTGTGTAAATTTTGGTATGCCATCCACTCCAGAATTTTTTTTTTGGTATTAAGGCAAAAAATTTGGCCTATCTAAAAACCCTTTTAAAATGATTTTGGACATTTTTGAGGTAAAAAACTTTGGAAAAAATAAATTAACGAGGATAGTAGAATTTGTGAAAATTTTGTTTAGAAATATTTTTGATTTTCCTTTTAAGACAAAAGTAATTTTATTTTTTAAGATTGGGAGTTAAAAAAGTTTGGATTTGATATTTTTGGAAAAGGGCCCAAATAATTTACTGTTATTTAAATAAGAACGAAATTTTTTTTTTTACGCACTTCTTAAAAGAATCTATTTTCTGAGAGTTTAATTTTTGGACTGATTGCATTTTGGTGCTATCTTGCCAATTTCGGGAACCCATAGTTTCGAATTTTGGTTCTTGGAAAGTCCGGCTGGTCCCAGGACTTAGAGAACCAGGGTTTATAATAAATAACTTGTTTATTTATTATGAGAAATGCTGTTCCCGGTTAAATTGTTCAGTAATTTGTTGACATATTTAGAAGCGATCGTAGACGAAAAAAGTAGCTAGATCTCAAGAATAGCTGCAAGATATCGCAAATTATCGAAAATAGAGGGATGGTGATGGCGCATTTGGTGCCCTTACAATGTCCCTCAGAGTAACCAAACCTGATTTGAGCGCTAGGGGGAAACAGTTCTCGACTAAAGAGGTCGAGTTTAGTGTTTAAAAATAAGGAAAAAATCTAATTTAATTAGATAAAACCGGGGACGTGGGGGAAGATTGGTAAGGGGAAATATTATGCGTAGGTGTCGCTTTGCTATTCCCAAAAGGGTTTTGGAAAAGGCCCAACCATTCCTGAACATCTAAATTACCAAAAATGATTTCGGAATTATGTCATCCATATTTTTTTTGTATTGTGAAGGGTTTTTAAAAATTTTTTATAACCTTGTACAATTAAAGTTTTACTACTTTAGACCCCAAAGGCAGTGATGATCGTTGTTAATTTAGAGGGGCTTACTTGTTAAAGACAAGGTTAGGGGAAAGTTAACAAAACGTCATTGTCAGTGTTATTCAATGATTTTAGTAGGCAACCTGTCAAATCTTCATTTTGTTAAACATTCTAAAACCCTTTTACCTTTACCCAATTGTTAACGCTTAGAATGTTTAAATCGCAGTTTTTTAAACCAAAAATCTTTAATAACACTTACAGACGTTTTGTTTAAAAATTTTTAAACCCCGTTGTTAAATTTAACAAATTTTAATCCATTGCTATTTAAAACGCGACTTATTCGGCCAATAATCTTTAAAAATTAATCGTAATTTAAAAAAACGGATCCCCAACAAAAGCTATAATCGGGGAAAATTCCAGCTTCAACTAAAGCCGGAATATTAATTCGTTAACATAACCAAAAAACCAAACCCCTTTCTCTCAAAAAGGGTTTGCGCTCGATTACAGTTGTTCCATTATCTTCAGTCCGTCGCTGCGTCGTTTTTGCATTCGACTCCAGCAAGCGGCCTGTGTCGCCGCGATCCCACAGGATTACGTGATTAAAAGGAAACGAGGAGTCACCCCGCTCGACCAGACGGTCTAATGGATTTGGCAACAGACGGATTGGGATAGGCAATTGGCGTATTATTTATGTTTGATAAAAAAAAATATTTTAAAGTGGAACTTGTTAAAAGTTATTAAAATAATTGCTTGCTTTTAAAGGGTTTAACGAAAAAAAAAAAGGTAAATTTTTTACCCATTAAAATTTAAAATCAGCAAAACTATAATTGATTTTCCAAACCCAAAAAACACAAAATAGAAAGCAATTTGATAATTAATAAGAATTTACTGGGCTTGGAATTAATAAATCAAAAATTAATAAGAAAATTTTAGTTTCGGTCTAGCGAAGTGTGTGTATATGAACAAAGGTTTCGTATTATTTTCTTTTTATCATACTTCGTTTTCGTTGCACAAAAAGGTTTGAAATATAATTACCTCCAAAAAAAAGAAAGATATTCAAAGTGGGATATGCGATTTTGAAACTCGCCAATTTTACTACTGATTTTGACTAACTGACTGATTGACTGACTTCGGGGCCAAAAAAGGAAAAAAGACTTAACATTCATTCAAGTGACACTTTTTTTTTGTCCCACACATTATCATCAAAATTATATAAGGGAAAAAGGATAGAAGATAAATTAGGAAAGATCAAGGCAACATTGTACGGAGCCTTGCAGTTCGACCAGTGGCAGTTAGAAGTTTCGATTATAAAAACCATTAATTATTAATTTTAATTTTCCCATATGACCTTTTAATTTTAGTATTAAAATATTAATTAGCAAATAAAAGTTATGAAATTTTTTTATTTAAAAAAAAAAAAAAAAAAAAAATTTTTATTTGGTTGAAAATTTTCTCCTATAAATTCAAAATAATTTTAAAACAAATTAATAAAAAGACAAAAACTGGGGATACTTTTTATTATAATTGGTACAAAAATGCCATAAATAAAAAATTAGGCAAATAAAAAAAGTTTTTCATTTTTTCTAAGATAATATCTAAAGAAGGTATTCCAATGCTTGAAAATGCATGATGGGAAATGGGGTCAAGCGTGCCGAACGTGTTGGACACTAAAGTTTTTTTATCCCAACTTCAAAATAAAAATAGAGAAAACTTAAGTGTATGACACCTCGTGGCGGCAGGCTTAAAATTTTCCATAAAGAATTGCAGGATTAAATCCCTTTCCCCATATATTATCGTATTTTTTCCTAAATAAAATACTTTTGGTATTTAAAATTCCTCCCGTTATTTTTTTCTTTCCAGATTTTATTGTTTCATAATGTATACGAATTTTTAAAAATTATTAGGTTTTTAATTTGGTAAGATCCATTGAATGGAAATTTCAAGAATGCCACCATAAAAAGATGGTCTCCAAAATAATTTAGTATTTTGGAAATGGTACGAATTGTTTGGTAACAGCATTTTCCATTTGGTAATTTATATTTTTATTAAAGATACCGTTGTGTTATGTACACCCTAAAGATTTTACCCCCCCTCAATATTTATACAATAAGGGTTTGGGCTTTTTAAATTTTTTCCATAGTTTTTTTAGAACTGAGAAACCTTTCGGTTTCTAATAGTATTTAACACAAGTCACAAAATTTTTTTAAATTCCTGACCACAACAACAATATCTCCACAAAGCGTGAAGCTCCACAAAAAAGATTCAAATAACTTTGAATATCATTAAAAATTTGTTCACAAAATTTTTTTCTCTGACCCCTTCTAGATTGTCCGTTTTCCGACTTGGATTTGGTCGATCCCCCATGTTAAAAAATTTTTTTTACAATTGGGTTTATTTTCCCGTAACAGGAGATATCTCTGAGTGGACAAGAATCTTTAGCCTCAAACTGCCTAGCAGTACCAATTTTTGATAGCCCCGAAGAAAGTTCAAATGTCTGGGACAATTTATACGTTAGAACATATTTAATTATTTGTAATATTCTAATAAATAAAACAAGTAATGCATAAATTACTTTTGGTCTTGTTATTTTCTTCAGGCTATTTTTAATTCTACGCCAATGACCTTTTTAAAATTTGCTAGCAAACAAAAAAACCAATTCCCAATGAAAAGAACATCTTGTGTAAAAAATCCCAATTTTAAAAAAATAAATTTACGCACCATTTTGAGTTTTAATATAAGTTTTGTAAATAGTTTAACATATAGTTTTAATAAAAACACCACAAAGCACTTAAAGAAACCCAGGCACGTCGCACCTTTAAGAATCTGTTCATTCATTTATCAACGGACGGTTGTAACCTGGCGCGTTGAAGCGGCATTGCCACATTCCGCCCCCATTCCTTTGCGGGCGAAAGTAAACAATGCGAAACGTATTTAACTAAATAAAAATAAATAAAAAAGGGGAATGGAAATATTTAATTATTTATTTAATAATAATTAATAAATGTAGAACTTAAAAGGGATTTTTTAAGAAATATTTTTAATTTCGTTCAACAGAAAGTAAAGACTTTAGTTACGCGTTACGTCCTTTTAAATGTCAAAAAAGGGGGTATTGGTTTTTTTCCTTACTATTCAAAAAAACATGACTGACTTACTCATTGATTCATCATTTTGGGCTCACGAGGAGTGAATCTAAATTTGGTACATACCAAACATTAGGATACAAGTGAAGTAAAAATTTGAAAACACACATTTTTACTCGGAACGCCCTAAAACAGGGGCGGTAATAAGAGGGTATTTCAAAAGATTGCAATTCGCTTAAACCTAAGTTTCTGAAGTCATAATTGTTCTAGAATATAAAATGCAGACAGGATTTTATTCCACTGATTAAACGCAGAAAAAAGAGAAGAGATCATACCAAAAACACTTATGTAAAATAAGGGCCGAGTTTCTAGCCAAAATGTCGGCCTCTTAAAATACTGAAAAAAAATTTTAAGCAATAATTCATCTTTTTTAAATTTAAAAAAAAAACTGAAAATTTCTTATTACAGCAAAAGGGAAAAACTTCCCAAATCAAGTCCAATCCAAGTATTTTAAGGGGCCCAGATTTGATTGCATTGACGCCTATATTATAACCTTACCAGTCTTATTAATTATATTTCCAAATATTTTTTTGGTAGCTTTAAATTTGTTAAGGGAACCAAATTTTTTGTCCCTCATAATATATGGCCAGATTAAATTATACTTTCTCCGGGTTGAATTCGATAATAAATTTATTCCCCAGTCCCGACCTTTCCCTGACCATACATTAAACTGTTTTTTAAACCTTTTTTTGTTTGCATTGAAAACGTCTCATTTTTTTTTTCGTTGACTGCAAAAATTGTACATTTTTTCCAGCAGGGATACCTTGGGAAACATATCCATATGCCGGTATTGATTTTATCTGGCATTTGATCTTTCTCATCACAAAATGTCATAAAGCTTTATAAATGATCCATGAAAACAAAACAGGCAATTATTTTTTTTTTAAATAAAGGTTAAGGGGTTAACTAGAATTACAATATCTACCAGGTATAATAACTCTATTGGGCGCTAAGGTTATATTTTCGAATTTTTAAAATGTCAATAATTTTAATTATACATTAGCACTAAGATTTGGGAATAAAAGTTATGTTAAGGTACTTGTAAAGTTGTACTATTATTAGTGTAACCCAGAACGTACAGAAATACAAGCTTTTATTTACAGATATGGATATCCGCCAACACAGTTGGAACTGATAGAGCCGACACATCTAAGGTTGCCAAATGTATTTTTCCCCCAACAGTAAAAAACTAATTTGACATTTTGTTAAACTTTGTTCGCTTTAACGGTACGACATTTACAGCCGAGTGACGAACTCTTTGTTAAAGTTAACAATCAACTTAACAACGAACTTAATTAACAATGAGTGAAAAATGAAAAATTTTGGCAACGTAGCATATTTTAAAATATTTAATGCCAACTGGATGACAATAAATAATTTAATTTAGGATTTTGCGCTAAAAATCAATTAAAAATATTTTTATAAAAAAAAAATTATTACCTTGCACAAAAAGAAAAAATAGTTTGGCGTTTTTACCAAAGTAATTTTATATATTTTCATCAAAAAAAAAAATATGTTCTACTTTCATTTCTAGGACTGTAGAGTAAAGACACATACTCTTTTATCGGGGATCCATGATAGGATTATTTATATAATGGCATTCCCCATTTTTTAAACTAAGTTTCCATGCTTAAAGCCGTGTTCAAGTTTAGTTTGAGTTTTTTTAAAAATTAGCGAGAGATTTTAAAAGTCAAAAATTTTATTTGAAGAATTTTCCCTAAACTTTTCAAAGTTTGTTTAGGGGACTGAGTGGCCTCCATGAATTCGGGGGCTCCGAGGTCCTGCGTCGCGTCGGCCCTCCGATAGCTACGCCACTGCTATAGATATGGCCGTTAAAGGAAAATATAGCCGTCTCGTTAAAAAAATTATGTTCTTTTCAAAATTATTATCACGATGAATTCCACATGTTAAAAACTTTGGGCTGCATTCTTATCTTTCTATATCACCACGCCCTTTAGGAAAAACAAGATTTTTTGGTTTAAATTTCAGTTTGTTGTAGGGTAATCTTTAATAAAAATAATTTGTTAGTTCTATTTCCCCTTTTTTCCAAAAAGGGGGTTGGTGGTCGGTATATTACGAAAATACCCCCTTTTTTCTTTAAAATTTAAAACGTTACATATTTTTTTTCCCTTTATTAACTTTTTTAAATATGCTACTTTGATTTTTAAAAATCAAAAAATTTAAAATTTTTTAAAAAACTAACTTGAAGGACTTTTTAACAAGTTTACTAAATATTGACAGCTGACAAAAACCAAATATTTTTGTCAAGGTACTCCCCAAGCAGCCAGCTATGCCCGATTTGCACATTAAATTAAGTAGTTTTAAGAAATTTCATTGCCATTATATTTAGTATTTTAAAAAATTTTAAAAAGGGTTTTTTTTGTTTTCTTGTTATCCAAAAACCCTATTCAAAATTATTATTCTTTTCAACCGTAATAAAAAAATTGGTGTTACAATTGAAAATATAGTTGCTCATACCTCCCCCAGGGAAACAAAAAGAAATTAGTTATTTTTATTAGCGTTTTTTTTAAAAGTTATTTCCTAAATTTTTTAACAAATTATCCAATTTCTTACGGGGGCACCGGGACAAGCTTTAGGAAATATGCCAGAATTTAAAACTTGTTTTTTTTTATAAAAAAAATAAAAAAATTATACTACATACATATAATTACTTTTTATTTTTTTAAATTGATATACATGGCATTGCAAAAGTGGATCGAGCAATATTTTTGAGAAATTTAGATCATGTGTATGGCAACAATAATAATGTGGGGACAGTGCAAAGGGAATATCACTTATTTTTCTAAAACAAGGGGACCATCTATGGACACTATTAATATAGATTAAGAAAGTTACTTGTTTTTTCCAGGATAATTATTATTCCTTTTCTATTTGACTAGCATAACTATTTAAAAAAAATTATAATCCTGAAATATCAATCTAAAAAACAACTTAAAAACTCTTTAATAATAAAATTAAAATAGTACCCCACCAGGGTTCGCTATTGGAAAAAGTTTGATTAGTGCACCCAAAGAAGCAACATTTTGTGTGCACCATTCAAGCCGTCCATGATTTTTGAGCAGTCAAAGGCGAAATTATGCCCCCCTTTATCACCATGTGACCTCTTTTTTTCTTTCAAAAGTTAAAGATAAAAGGGTGGTCAGTTTTTTTCAAATCCAAATAAAGTTTGTTTCTGGTTTAAAAAACCTTTTTTTGGAAGTGACCCAGAAAAAAAGGGGCATTCATGTTTTACTGGTTGGTTTTTATTGAATAAATTAATGTGTTAATTTAAAAGAATTTTTTAAAAAAAAATAAACAATTAATCCAAATCAAGTTGTATTTCTTTAATTTGCAGAAATATTGGGTGGGATCTACTAGTATTCGATTTCGTCGGGAATCTTTTTAAAGACAAGGTGTGCCTAAAATTTCCATATTTTAATTTTTAAATTTTTTTACCGTTAGATTGTCGTATTTGGCCTAAGTTGTAGCCCAAGTCCCCCATAGCAAATACCACTTCTATATCTATCTTTTTTTCCTTTATTTTTCGTAATACCCGAACTGTGGTGCCGGTATACCTTTATTTAAATTTTTGTTCATTTAACCCTGGATGCAAATTTAAAATATTTTCGTCAAAATATTATTATTTACTTTTTTTCTTTAATTTAAATTAATATTATACTTAATTTATTTATTGCTTTTAGATATGAAAATATTAATTTTAATTATTTTTTTAGGTAAGTTATTTTTAAAGATCACATACCTTCAAAGGCAATTTCTGGTAAGGTATTTGCATAGTAATTTTAGAATAATTTTAAAAAATTTAAAATTTTTATAAATCTCGTATTAAAAATTATTTTGCCATGCCAATGCCCTTATAAACTGTTGAATTTAAAAACCTTTTTTCGTCAAATTTTTTTAAATTGGGGGCCCCTTAAAACATCAAGAAAAAAAAAATATTTTTTTGTAAAAAAGTTCTTTCTTTATTTTCAAAGTGGACTAGGTATATCGATCCTCATGGTTCAATACTACCCTTTTAGCGGCCCATGTCAGGGTCAAAAACACAACAACAATCACAAGTCGATTAATTAACAAAAATTAAATAATAGGAAATAGTCGTGATCCGAATTAGAAAATTTTCCACCCGCAAGGATGAAACTCTTTTTTTTTAAATATGTAAATGAAAAGTCGAAATGGTGCCTAAAAATTATGATCATACGATTTATAATAAAAAAATTTCCCCTGTATTGTAAATTTCCCTTTATAAGGGGGAAGTACTAATATACAACCATTTTTTTCAATCTCATAAAATAAAACCTTAATTTAAAATTAAAGTAATTATTAAAAATTTTATTTATGAAAATAAAAAAAAAGTGGTATATTAGTAGTGTCATGTTTCATGTAAAATAAAAATAATAAAAACTGACATTATACAGGGAGTATCAAAATATTTTCTTTTTTTTTTTTAACTTTTTATAGTCTTGGCCATAACTCTTTGGGCAACCCATTGAAGATAATTATATTTTATTTAAATATTATATTTGATATAAAAAAATAGTTTTTGTCCAGGTAGCAGATGGGTAAAGGTCGCTTCTAATTTGGATCCCGTGGTAAAAGCTGAAGGTCTACTCAGAAGCAGAAAACAAAGTAAGTGGTGTACGAGAAAAAAGTAAAAATTATTAATTCTAGTCTTTAACTTTGTTATTTTCCATTAACGAAAAGTATTAAAAGAAATTAATTAAATTAAATGTTTAAGGTTATTGATAGAATGATTTTTACAAATGTTTTACTAAGAGGTACTTTTTCTTTTTTTTTTCACGAAGGGTTACAATACAGAGCTGTCTTTTAGCCGTATTTTTTTTATTTGCGTTAAAAATGGTGGGCGGATAAAAAAAACTGCTTCGTAAAGTTATCAGAAATAAACATACAAATAGTCGAATTTTTATGATCTTTTAAGGACAAAGATTTATATGCTTGGCGACACTCTATCAAAATCGACGATCGTGCTATGAATGCTGTAAAGATATTATTACATCGAAATTGCGTTTAAAAAATATTTTATATATTTTATCTTGACAATTTTATTAAATATTGTATTTTATGTTGCCAATTTGTTTTTAAAAAGTATCGAGATTTTGAAAATCTGAATTTTTATGAATTATAAAATATTTATGTATATTGGGATCGTAAATAAAACTTTGTAGTTTTGTGGCGGATTCATGTTTTAAATGTTTTTGTTGAGATTACTCGCTTTGAAATTCTCTAGATAATGGGACCACTTGGGCATGGTCCCGGGGTATAGCGAACTAAGCCTGCTCAGCCCTTTTGACCACTTTGAACTGGCAGATCACCTGAAACAGAAAAAGAAACACCCTTCAAAAATACCCAAAAATTCAGAACACTTGTCTACGTTTTGGCGGCACCATTAGACTAACTTAAATAAATAATTAAATGGAAATTTAAATTAAATTGATAAAAAATTTTTATAAAATTATGGATATTTAAGAAAAAAGTTTTAAAAAAATTTAATTAAAAAGTTTAAAAATTATAGGGCGTTTTGGCAAATAGATTTGGGTCAAAGGAGAAAATGTGAAATTATTTTAAATGTATCAACCCTTCGGCGTTTAAAAATTTATGATACTAAACAAATCTAATCAGCTGTTTGGGATTCTGTAAACTCCGCAAATAACAGGGTTGATGGGTGTTTTCGCGTATAGCTGATTTTGGAATGTTACCTAACATAACAGATTGCAAGAAGAGTTTACAATAAGGGCTTTAATCAAATGTTTTTATTTTCGTTATTTAGAAATTGCTAGTCGATAAAACAACACCTTGTTTTATCGAAAAACTTCATTTAAAAATGATTCGGCAAACGACCAAGTTTCGGGATACAGGGCATTTATTTCAGGTCCTTAAGTTACTTTTTTCAAATGTATTTGAATTTATAAAGTTACATTTGTGAATTTGTATATCTAATAAAGTAAAGTAAAATAAATATATGGCATATATATATATTTTTTAATTTTTGGCAAGAATGCATTAGTAGTAAAGTTTAAAAAAATACCAGATAATATTTTGACGAATGCCATTTTTAATAGATGTCATTTTTGACAGGTGTCGCTTTTGACAAATGCAAATATTGCTTTGGCAGATGGTAGTTTTGCAGATTTTATTATAACACTTCTAATGTTGGACAGATGTCATTGTCGCCGCGTAATTTTTTTACCAACTTGGTAGTTTTTTCTTTTAACACTTGTGACAGCATCAGTTAAAAAAGAACCTATCAGAAAAATGTTATGGCAAAACACATTTTTTAAATTTATTTTTAAATTATGTTGAGTATTTGAAGTCTAGACGCCAACGTAAAGTTTAACCAAAAAAACAATAAATGTTTTCTACGTCACTTTCTTTTAAAAGGATTACCTTAAGGAGAAGTCAATTTTGGAAGCGTAGGCAAAGAAATAACGAAGCCCCTACTAAAAATTTGAAAGATTAAATATACAGGTGTCCAAAATGGGTAGAAAAATCTAACTATGTGAGATTTTACCTGACTTAAATTTTGTGACGGGTTTCGATCTATATCGGATCTCATCAGAAAAGCTAGTCGTGCCTTCGACTGGGAAACACAATACAAATAATAAACATATTTTAGTATAAAGAAAAAGTTTTATCTATAAAATAAAATAATTTTTAAAATAAATGATATAAATATCAGAGTTTAAAAAAGCCCGGTCTTATGAAGAATGGGATGTGCAGAAATGTCTTACTTTATTTAAACGCACTCTTCTGGTGTCTGGTCTTTTCAAAACACACAATTATTTGATTGTTAAATAAAACTTAAATTAACAATAACAAGAAAATTTAAATAAGCACCAGCTAGACTCCTGGAGGTTTCTGCACATCCTTAGATAAAGACCTAAGTAATTTTAGGTGTATATGTTTTTAATACACCTTTATCAGCTTCATCTCTGATATATCAAAACTCTTATAGAGATATCACTTATTCAGTATTTATTTAAAGTGGCGATACCACTAAAAACCATGTTTATTTTAAATAAATTATGACAATATGAGTCTACGAAACAGCTTTTATTCAACATAGTCTAAAAAAGAATTTGAAATTACCAAAGCTGGTAATAAATAATATTTGCCGCTTTTTTTTGCTTTCACATGTTTTAATTCATAATTATTTAACAAGACTCTTATTAAACTAACCCAACAACTTTTCAAGCCGATTTCTGCACACACATTTTCTTAGGTCTTAAAGAAGCAGAATGTATCTATTCCACCGCCTGTTATCTGTGGGAAATTTAAGCCTGTTTCCTCCATGGTCATACTCTTTTCAAGAACCTAGCATCTTTCTTAAAATCGGCGTCGATAAATTGTAAGGTTTTCACTCTTGCTGCTTTTTCAAGTCGACGTTTTTTTTATTGCTCGAAATAATCATATAATGTGCACTTTCATTATAACAGGAACCTAATTGTTTTAATCAATTTTTATAATTTCGGTCGACGTAACTTCTTAAATAAATTAGTAGATCAAAATGCGCTAATTTATAGTAACGATAATTTACGTCACATTTCACATAAAACCCTATCAGTTATAAGGCAATTTGTAATTTTCCAAACATTATATTATTTAGATTTACGTAATTCACATTTCTGAAAGCAAAAGTACTGCTATATTGATTTTCTCGTTAAAGAAGGTTGGCTGCATTGAACAGGGAAAGCGTTTCATTTTCTGCCAATACCCGACAATTAGAGCTTTCAAATATAATTTTGTTATATGTAAAGTTAAAATACGGTGTATTGTATGCAATAAACCCTTACGCTACTAAGCTTATATGCAATGACGTGTTTGCATTGAATAAATAATTTTATAATAAAATAATTTTAATGTCTCAAAGTTTAATATGGTATTACGGTACAGTCATGAAAAATAAAACCCACCAAAAACACTTACGTAAAATAAGGGCCAAGTTCCTATCAAAAAATCTCGGCATCTTAAAGTACTGAAATCTAAAATTGGATCAAGTTTTTTTTGACTTGGCAAGTTTTTTACTTGTGTTAAAAAAAGAAAATTTATTAATTCAGACAAATTAGTAAGAAATCTGCCAAGTAAAAAAGGAGTGGAACAAAATCGTTTTACAGAACTTAGCCAAATTTTAGATCCCAGTACCTTAAAGAGGCCAAGATTTTTGGCTAGGAACTCGGCTCTTATTTTCTGAGTTCAATAAATGACTTTTTTCTAAGTATACCTTGCTCTGTAGGTAAAACCCAACTTAAAGACTGAATATAAAGTACGAAAATTTTTCATTTTATTGTCCCTTAAATCGCGTCTAGTTTGTGGTCTGATAGGTAAAATGTAGAATTTTCTTTGTTCAGGGAATAAAATTTTGCCTGCATTTTAAATTCTAAGGCAGTTATTACCTCAGAAACTAAGGTTTAATCAGATTGCGAACTTCTGAACAATCCCCTATATATAACTTGGAACGCCCCTGTTTCGGGGCGTTCCAAGTAAAGATGTTCAGATTTCAGATTTATTTTTTAATTGTGTCATAAGGCCTACTTACATACCAAATTTTAAATTTTTGTTTCCTCGGAAAGTGACCCATAATTTTTATGAGTCAGTCAGTCAGTCACTTGACATAACTTCCTCAATTTTTTTACAGGTAATTAGAATACTTTGATTTTACATACCAAATATTATAGTTTTATGAGAAACGATTACGAAGTTATAAAAGGGGTAGATAGACGCTGAAACCTTTCGTGTAATATACACACTGCATGCGTTAGGCCGGAACTTAGACTAGCGCGCTACCGTGCGCCTGGATTTTCCCCATTTCACCGTTTAATACCCACAATTTTAACTGGTTTGCAAAACATTTTTTTACATTTTAAAATCAGTGCAAGTACCAGTTGATTTTTAATACTTTTAACATTTTTTAAAATTTATGTCTATAATCTTTCCAACGATGTATAACATCAATCATTTTATTACAAAGTATGGTATTTATAGTAATTATACCTTTTCTTAATTAAAACACATAATTAGCTAATTATTAAATAAAACTTAAATTAACAGTAACAATCTAAAGTTGTGAATTAAAAATTAAATGGTAATTAGTTAACTTTTAATTTTAAACGGCACACCACCATTTTGAACTGAGGCTTGAACTGAGCTTTGTATATTATTAACAGTCTTGTGTTTTTCAATCTATTCCCTTATATTTTTGTCGCCTCTTTAATTGATTTTTGTATAAGGTAATTGCGCTTCACTATGTCTTTATCGTAGGTGAGTTCTTTCATTGAGTCTCAGTAGCTTTAATATTTGACACCAGAAAAACAAACAACAGTCAGTCTTAAATTAGGTCTTGTCTATTGACAGTGAACACACACGGTGTTCACTGGCGGTCACCCACCCATTACTAACCATGTCTTAGTTCATCAAATTCGTACCTTGATAATACTTAAAGAATATTTATAAATTTATTTTTTAGGTTATTTAATATAGTTTTAGCAATATTTTTAAATATATCTCGTAATTAAATAAAGTAAAGTTTTCAAAACGAATCATATTTGATTGATGACAGGACATGGCCATCTGATGTTTTGTGGTAGATCGATCAAAACTGCAGAACTTATACTCTGCGAATGCGTGGAATTAATATGCTGAAGCCTAAAATATCTAGAAGAATAATTTTTGACTCCCGAAGATATAAAGAAACTTGCCCGCTAAAACATCTCCAACTTTGCGAAGAGTTTGAGAATTAAAAAATCTTCTTAGCCCCATTCACTACAATGAAAATCTATACTTTTTAAATCAGTTTATTTTTATAGCATGATAAAAGCATATTACTTTCAAGAGATTTTTCATTACAAAAATTTTAATAAAAATTTAATATTTTCAATTTTGACACGAAATTACAAAAAATATTAACTTGCATATATTTCTTTATTTTGTCAGGGCATACTATGAAATAATGGGTGAAATTTATAAAAAATACCCGGTATTGACTAATTTTGCAAAAAAGTTGGTAAGTTTTGTATATATTTAAAAAGCTTAAAATGTGCTTGATAAAAATATCTAAAAATATACAGGGTGTCCCATTAAAAAAACTTAAGTTTAGTTTATATCTCAAAAAATACGTAATCTAGATAACATCTGACTACAGCACTGGACTCTACGAAAAACAATCTATAATAATTCGTTTTTACTTTTTTACTAAAATACATAGTATCTGAGACTCGGGCAGTGCCCAAAAATGATTTTTTTTTTAAATTTTACCTTGTATCTCTAAAACTAAGAGGACCAAGAAACTTTTTATTGCATCTTTTGTTTCGCCAAAAAGTAGCAAGGTATTGTGCTAACCGCAACCATCTATCTTCACTACTAACCTTCCGTTACTAAGGTGCGGACTGTGAGTCCGCACGGCTGAAAATTGACCGGTATTTTCCGAACAATTCCGGTTAGGCGGCTGTACCGCTGAGTAGCTGTTGCGGTTGGGGGCTTCAAGTTAGTGTTAAGTGGTAAACAAAGTAGGGGTTTTCGTGTTGGAGTTAGGCTCTTATGCGGACTCTCACTCCGCACGTTAGTGTTTATGTTAATTTTTTTAAGGTAAAATTTTTAAGTAATTTTTGTGTTTTGCAAATTAATAAACCTAAATATTCCATTAAAGTCGTTATATGAATTACGAAAGGTAACAACAATATCTTCGCCAACTCTTCGATGAGGTTGAGACTGATGACGAGCCATGTGACAACGCCTCGAGTTTGCATGATGATGCCGAAGAAATTCAAGATCACAACACGGATGATCAGCAAGATATTGATGACCCTACCAACATCTTGGACTACATGTGTAGTGACTGTTTGGCTGGTGAAAGTGACGAAGATTGACGATATTATTTTAGTTAGTTAAGGTCTAGGTTAAAAGTTTTATTTTTGTTTTTCGAAATATAATCATTTTTTATGTATGTTGAAAGTTCGTTAGAAGTTCAGTTTTTGTTTTTGATAATGGCATGTTTTATATATTTTCGATTTATGTGATTTTTATAATTAAAAAATTGTAAACAGGATTTTCAGCTTAATTTTTTATTAAAGATTTTCTGAACTTTTGGAATTTAATATATTGCCTTCAAAATGTGTAAATATACTTACATTAAATGTCTTTATATATTTTCACCAAGACTGATTTAGTTATACACGGTTTTTGATAATTTTTCAATGAATAAAGATATGCGGACTGTGAGTCCGACGTTAGTATTTATTTCACATAAGTCCACGTTAGTAACGGAAGGCTAAGGGACAAACGAAATCTGGACTTCCTGTATTTTTTAAAATCCGCGTCAAGGGAAAGAAAAAAATGTGCTGATTTAAAGTGTTTGGTGGCCAGTCATACCAGTTCCAATCTACTTCTAATACGTTTACCAAAATCTATTTTTGGAATTTTAAAAATGTTTACGGTTTTTTTTTGTCAAACTAAAAATATTCGCTGTGCAATTGCTTAGCTAGTACCATGCACGTGTCTACACTTTTAAATTAAAAATTTAAATTGTATTTAAAATTGTAAAACGTTTCCTTTTATTGATTTTCCGCATGTTTTCTCCGAACCAGTATTCGTAAATTTTGCCGACAGTGCTTTTCTATTTTCAATTAACGCTTAGTTGGGTTGCAGAACTTAATTTAAACTTTCTTTATGCTTTGTGTACATTTAGATTTTTCAATAACGGAAGCAGTTGATTTTTAAAATTCTATGCATATTGCGATATGTTGTGCTTTTAGGTGTTATATATAACTCATATAATTTCATTGAGGAAAATAACTTCTGTTGGTTATTAAAGAGAATATCGCATTTTTAGTAAATAATATATTGCTTTAAACAAACATTTTTTTTAAATTTTAGAATCTTTTACAATTAAAATTTAATGTTGTCTTCCCCAAATTTCAGTAAAATTCAAGAGCTATATTTTTTTAAATTAATAGAGGATCGGTTCTGTCAAAAATAGTTTTTTTAAACATTTTTTTGGGGAAAGTCAAAAGGGTTTTATGGTATTTTTTTATTTGTAAGACAATTTTTACGCAAAGTTGGTGTCGAAAGCTAAATGCGTTTTTTTTTTGTTTATTGTTCACTTGAAAACTACAAAGAATTTATATTTTTTTTAACTTTTCCTAACTGTTGGGCAAATATTTAGCAATCAGTAATCATAGATTATGTTACTTAAAAAACTTAATTTGTTTAACTACTGATTTTATAGTTTTTAATTTTTAATTTTTTATATTTTATTTTTTGATCTTTAATTATGCTGTTATTAACATGTTGAAATAAAAAAAAATATTTTGCACGACCGAATTTAGGTAAATTTTTTAACTAGTTTTGTTAGAAAAACAAAGAAGGTTCGGCCTTTTTTCGCCCATCTTATCCGTGAATATTCAGTATAAGTTTTGATTTGGGCCATTTTATCATATTTATAATAAGTCCAAGTATCTTATTTTCATCTACAATGAATTGGTAAAAAAATTGTAGCAAATACAAAAGAAAAGCTTAAAACTTGCTATTTTTATTAAATTTTTGCCAATATACATGTTTTTTGATCTTTTATTTTAAGAAATTAGATGATGTGCCAACATAATTTTTTATCTTTATTATTACAATAAGCTTTTAAACAACCATTTAGTTATTTTGTGTAAAATAACAAAAATTTAATAAAAGTAGCAACTTTAAAGGTTTTTTTTTACTTGCTATTCTGATTTTTAAACTTTGAATTTTTACAAATATGATGGGCGAAAAAATTTACCCATCTCCTTTCTGGGAAATAAAAAAACCTTTTATTTTCTTTTAATTTTTTTTTCTTTTCTGTATGTACTCTACGAAATTTTCTTTAATGCGTGAGCGGCATGACAAAGTTATAAATTTGTTTATTTTCGCATGACAACATCCAACACAACTTTATTCGTGCATTGTATCACATTACTTTACAAGATTTATTGACATAAATAAATGGGATAGGTCTTAGTTCGTTAATTTTCTGTTTGTTTTTGTGTCGTTTTTCTCGAACTATTGGGGACTTTTCGCAATTAGTAGTAGTGAATTTAAAAAAAAATATTCATATACGTTAAAAAAAAATTACACACAAGTTTTCTAACTTCTGGATAAAAACATTTATACCACAAACTAGTGAAAAAGTATTGCTAAAGTGATACACGAGACGGTACAATCTGTCAAAAAGTATAGAACAAATGCGAAAGTTAATTCTGTATTAAAAGTCCTGGAAAAGTTTTTTTTCCTAATACCACATTAGCCATTAATATTATTTCGCAATGAAAAAAAAAACTTTAGCATTTAATTATTAGCTGGTTTAAATTCCTGTGTTTGTTTTACCAAATAGTGGGTTTCAAAATATGGATTGTGACATCACTATGTCTTACAAAAATATATTCAGAACAAAATAAAAATAACTTATTTAGATCTTTGATTCGCAGATATTTCAAGTTTAAATAAGAACATGCTTGTTTCTTAAACACTTGCTGCTTAAATCTGGATTATGTTTATGCTGCACTGAAAATGGTACCCATTTTGAGCTCTGGGCGTTTTCTCATCTTCAGTCTTCGATGCGAAACTACTCGCGTAAATATGATGTTGCCAATGGAGCCAAACATTTGAGAGCTTCGTTTGCCAGTTCGGGATACTCCATCTAAAAATGACCATAAAAGAAAGCATCATTTTCTCAGCACTCCATTACTTAATATTTCAGTTTCAGATTTAGATTTTCTTTTATGTTTGTTGGAATTTTAACACGTTCATAAGAATTGTCCCAAAAGTGCCATGTGTAATTGTCATACCTTGTTTGAATTTTGTGTTAGAATAATATTCACAGCTGTGGCACAAAGTAAGTTGTATGACTGAAAAAAATAGATTTATTCTTGTTTGGTACACTCGCGTTTCGTGGACCTCAAAAATTTCCTCCAAATACTCTTATTGCGTACACATAATTAATTATTTAGTTTTTGACATCTCGTTTCGTACACCAAAAACTGAGGTAGGATCCTGTCTCTGATAATTCATAAAATGTGGTAAAATATATTAAAATTACTTTTATAGCTAAATCTCAAATATTTATTGCTCACGTATAAAATGTAGAAATATAAAATACCCTTTTGGATTAAAGTAATATTTTAATTATCTAATAATAATATATGTTTAAACTATCTAGCTAAACGAAAAAGTTTACTGTTCCTACTTTTAGTGATTTATCATGTCTGAAATAAAATTAGGGAAAATAAAAAGCCGCTTTGACTAACTAGGACTAACCATGATCGACCAGAACTGAGGGATTTTGAATTTGTCTAAATTATCCCTACGTTTGATTAAGCCATGGCAAAATTGTGGCCTAAATGGAAAAGTTTACTGTTCCTTCTGTTAGTGATCTATCACGTCTAAAATATAATTAAGGAAAATAAAAAGCCGCTTTAACTAATCAGAACTAACTATGACCGACCAGAACCAAGAGCTTTTGAATTTGTCTAAATTATCCCTACGTAGAAGTTATTAACAAAACTTTAATATATTCAATATGGTCTTTATTTGGTTGGTTATTCGGGTCGTCACAATGGTCGGTGTACAAAACGAAAAGCATAAAACTGATTAAATAATTCAGTGTACGAAACGAGAATATAACATGTAAATTTCTGAAGCGTACGAAACGCGAGTGTACGAAAAAAGTAATATCCATTAATTGTGCCTAATTTATTAACACCGACACTTTGCAAACCACTGTTAAAGATATTTAGGTGTTTGAAAATATAAGCAAAATAATTTCATTATTTCATTGTATGAAATTGCATAAGAAAACCACGTATACACACATCAGATTAGAATATCTTTGTTTAATATAAATACAAAGTAAATAGCCTAAAGATTCTCTGTTTAAAGGGGATTATTGTTTAGGGATTAAATTAAATTACGACAGTTGTGGGCTTAACTTGTCTAATACAAACAAAGCAAACACTTTTTTGTTTCGAGACAGAGAGAAAGGGATAGGTAAGGGTTCGTTGATTTTATTTCGGTCATGGGGAAATTCCCTTCAAAATATTATCGAAGATATTTTTAGGTTATTAAATGATTATAAATATTGCGTTTATTTAAATTGTTTATACAGGCAATGAGCTTTTAGAATAATGAAAATCTTGTTTAGCTAAAGTAGGTAGGTAAGGAGCCTCTAGACCCAAAGAAAGTCTTTCGTTGTTGTATACTAAGTGACATAGAAAATGCAACACCGAGTAGGAGTGCTGTAATTTTAAGTATACTTTTACGCTTTATAGGTCTACTAATAAATAGAAAGTGATAAAATTTGTATTCAAAATTTCGCAAAATAGCTGAGATATCCCACCTTTACGTTGTGTCGCGGCATTCATTGGATTATGTATTTGATGTCATTTTGGTGTATTGTATTCCAGGCCATCTGAGTTTGGTTTCGTAGAGCCTTCAATGTTTGTGGAGGGTGCGGTGAATTTTGCAGCTTTTTTCCCTTGATATCCCATATATGTTCGATAGGGGAAATGTATGGAGATCGAGGAGGCCACTGAAGCAAATTTACACTGAAAGCTTCTAAAAAGTCTAAACTAACACGTGCGACATCAAGTGTGCATTATCCTGCTGACAAAGTGGATTTTGCAGTGTGTCCAAAAATGGAAGCAGATGTGGTTGCAAAACTTCGTGGATATAGTGCTGGGCAGTATTGCTACCTGGAATGAACACTAATCGTGACCTGCTGCCGTAAGCAATGGCACTCCATACCATAACACCCACAGTGCGATGAATATGCCGTTAGATGGAAAATTGGACGTTCAGTCTTTCATCACGTCTCCTTCTTACCCTTGTACGGCCATCATGTGTGCCCAAACAAAATCTTGACTCATTGCTAAAGACGATTGAGTTTCATTTCATATTCCATTCAAGTCTCTAACTATTCCATTCCAATCGTTGCCGACGATGCAATGGGAACAGAGGTAGTACAAGATGTGGACGGTGTGAGAACAGTCCAAAAGACCTTATTCTGTCCTCATTGTTATTGCACTTCCGACAGCATCAAACCACTGGTTCGCAACTGCTTTTGTTGAGGAAAATCGATCTCTGTAGTTTGTCTTTGTCCAGTCGCTCTTAGTTATCTTTGCGGCTCTTACATAAACTCGCGTTTAGCGCCTATTTGCTAAGCCGTTTCATATCATACTGAGTTTCTAAAGAAAATCTGGCTTTATGGTACCTGATTATCTGTCTTCTCTCAAACTCGAAGAGTTGGATAAAACTAGCGCATCTGCGAACTCTAGGCATGATAATGCAATGAAACAAATGGAACCAAACAAATTCAACACAGAAAAATTACTGAATATTAAGTAAACATGTTCATATTGATTCTGATATAACAAATAAAGAAATATTAATAAAATGGAAAGTTTTTTTCTAAAAAAATATCGGATAATGGCTAAAAAATAGATTTTATATTTTTTTCGAAATGCGCTCTTTTTAATATTTTGCCCTTAAAGCACTATTTCAAATGCAGATTTAATAAAAAATTTAAGTGATTTTGATATCAATGTAATTTTAATAACAAAAAATCAAATAGAAATTAATTTAACCTTAAGTATTTAATTGTGCTTCTGTAAGTCTAAAATAAATATTTTAGTTCCAAGGATAACTAACATAAATAGAGGTATAAGTGCATATAATTAAAAAGATTTACTTTTTGATGTCTAGCTTTTTCATTTGTGTAATTAAAAATTATTTTACTAATCCAGAACATTGTTTGGTTGCATGCAAATTAAGGGGTGTGTTTTAGAGTGCACGATAAGGATTTTTATAATTATGTATCCAAAATAAATAAATAGTTAGACACCAAGAGTACTGATACGTTGCGAGAAAAAAAGCTGTTGGTAATTAATATATTTTTGAGAGAAATTAAAAGTAAATGCGTTATTGTGTGTTCTGTTTAATTTTCATTCTATCTGTCACACTTTTTGGACGACTCTATAAGGCATATTCCTTGTTAACCACTGCAACTTGACTAATATATTATAATGATACTCTTTGTAAAATAAGTAGTTACAACGGATATTGTAAGTAAAAGTATGATGTTGTGTATATGTTTGGTTCGGATTCCATAACAAACTGTAGATCCCTCCAGGATGACAATACCCACATATTAATGGAGGGTAGGTAAAAGGTAGTTATAATTTATATAACGTTAGTGGTGGCACCACCGCGTTATATAAAAGATACCGTAAAATGCAATAATTGCATGATTCGGTACCTAAACTTCATTAATAGAGCTGGAGAAACTTGTGTTGTACATTTTAAAACGCAAAATTCACGAAATCTACTACTAAGGCTTAATATAAGTTTCTATGGACTGTTTAAAAGAAAAAAATGGGCGAATGTACAGATTCTAAGAAAAAACTGTTTATCGATTGGTGTTCATAATATATGAAATTACGATGTGCGTATTTTATATATACAAAATGCTTAAATATTTAATAATGCACGCATTTATGGGTTCTTTAGTTAATGTTTACGTATTACAGTTATTGTAATATATGTATTAAACAGGCAATAATAAATTAACTCAAATGTCCTGGTTAACTTGATTAGGAAATGTTAAAAATTCTCATTATATCTAATAGTATGATACACATATTTTTATAAAACTTTTTTTTCCGAAATATTAAGAAATTTACGTTTTTTGTGCGAAGAATAAAACGACATCGGGATATTTAAAATTCTGATTGGTTAAAAATAACTACCAAAGTAGTAGGACCAGTTGCTAAATAATAAAGATAATAAAGGTTATGTTTTTGTCATCTAGGATACCACTTTTTTCTAACTTTATCCTAAAATTTTAACAACGTATATTTATTTCTTCGGAAATGTAAAGCACTAAAAGATATCGTTTTTAAACAAAAATAGTAGCTCTTTCTAATTAAAAATGGCCAATTATGGTAAAAGTCTTAATAGTTTCCATTTTGAGTATCTTATTTTATGTACATTATTCCTATTATATTTTGTATTTTATTGTCAAAGTTAGTATTGACTAAGTAGAAATTTAACCGGTCTTATGGTAAGGTATGTTGTTAAAACCTTTCCCATTCGGCTTGAGACCCAGACTCATTTATCACTCTCCCTTACTCAGAAGTATGTTCCGGTAAATCTCAAACATATCCCCATAAAGCGGGTTTGCAAGCTGGAAAGCTTTACAAGCACCGGAGCAAATTTAATGGCGTCATCGACACGTTTTATCTCTGGCCATAGTATTAGGCGTCTTAAAAAATATTGTTTGGTTTGTAAATATATTACAGGGTGTAACATAATGGTTGAAAATAAGATTGTTACTAAGTAAAAGGGCGTTAAAACAACTTAAAACAATCGTTTTAGAGAAATACTTTTTAAACGCTAGAAGATAATAAAACAATATGTTAGCTGAATTTGATAGTCCCTAGTAACAGTAAAAAGATTGACTTCATACGGATATTACCGTGTTTTTTTTAATGTTGTACGCTACTGGTATTTTTTTTATTATTTTCCCAAACATAGTTTATTGTTTTAAACAAATTGTGCCTCGTAACTTTTTTCTGCATCTCTCATTATTTTCCCGTAATTAAGAATTTTGTTAATACCAATGTATCCATTACGTACATAGGCAAAATTTAGAAACATAAACAAAAATGTAGAAAACACAAATATTATCGGGTATGTTTTGACTCATTTTTAAAACTTGTCGCATATTTACAAAAGACTCTTAGACGTTTGAAATAAAATACCACTATTTAATTAACAATAATAAATGTACTATTAGCCCACAAACTTAAAGTAATTACTAATTAACAATAATTAATTTAACAAAAAAAATTACAAATGATGCTAAAAATGTTGTCTCCAGCTGCAATACATTTTCCAATGCGTTTCTTTATGGATTCTGTTATTCGTGCAAAAATACAAGGCATCTGTCTAATTTGCCGTTTTTAAGTACCCCCATAAATAATAATCCAAAGGATTACAGTCTAAAAGTCTTTTTAAAATGCCCACGCGACAAGTTTTTAAAAATAAGTCAAAACATACATCGTTTGTTTTGTATGGAATAAAGCATTTATGGATTTTAACGGATTTTCATAAAAATAAAAATTGTAGTGGGTTGGTCAAACAATTAATATAATTTTTTTTTTAATAAAAATTTATATTATTAATTTTATTTATTATATAATTGTAGATATTTATATATAAAATTAAATATTAAAAATATAATCATAATTTTTAATTTTCTTAAAAAAAATATATAATATATAATTTATATTATTTTTTATATATATAAGCAATATATATAATAAATATATAATAATATATATATATATAATGCAGAAATTATTTCTATTTAAGAATTTACATAAAATTTCATTAAAGACAAACCTATTTTTTTAAAAAATGATTTTATATTTTTTTCAAAGGCCCATGTATTTATTTTTTAAAGCCTGTTATTTTTCTCTCTATATGTTTTAATAAAAAAGATATTGTATTTGTAAATCGTAACAAAATTTATCTAATTCATAAAAGAAATTTGCAATCTAAATTAAAAGATAAAATAGTTAATATTGTGTCCAAGTAGAGCATTCAGTATCAATTGTTATACATATTGATAAGAATGAAACATATAAATAATTCTCTCGTTACTTAAAAAAGACATGAAATAGTTTTTATTAAATTAAAATTTGTCGAAAATTAATGACATGATTTCAAAATAGAACAAATAATTTAGGTGCCTTATCAAGAAATTTTAATTTAATAGTGTATTTTTTTAATTTAAATCATTTTCGTTAGAATTTTTTAGATTATACGGGAAAAAAACTTTTGATAACTATTTTACATTACACTGTACAGAGTAATCCCCGATAATGTCGCGCCCGTGGAACTTTTTTATTTTAAGCGTCCGAAAAAAATTAAAAGTATTATTTGGTTATCATATAACATACCATACCTAAATTCAACCGTTTCTGAGATATTCGCATTTAAAACATTATCCAAATTTTTTTAAACAACTGTTATAAATTAAGAAGCCTTAAAAATTCCGTACTCAGACAGAGAAAAACAAATTACATTAACTTATTATAATAAAAATAATTTTAATTGTCTCGATGCCTTTAGAAATATGATAGGAGATAATTCCGGTACGCCCCAAGTCAAAAAACGTTCACATCTATGTATAGAAAGTTTCAAGAACCGTCAGCAAAGAAGAAAAAGAACTATGAACGTAGATGAAAATGCCAAATTGAATATTTTGCTTGCCATAGATGAGAATTCAAACAATTGCATTCGAAACATTTTAAAGACATTACGAGAAACAGAAGAAAATATTAAGCAAACTCTATATGGGAAAGTCCTAAGAACGCTTAAAATATGGGATTTAAAGCCATATAAAGTAAAACCCACTACAAAGCTTGCCCAAATGCAAAAGATGATCGAGTCACATTTTGCCAACTAATTTCTACTATTTAAGTAAAAAAAATACCAGACAATGGTCAAGAGAGAATCCTTATTCCTATAGGGAATTTAAGTACCAAGGGCAACCGTAAATGTGTGGTGTGGTATACTGGGCGATCGAGTTATTGGTCCGTATTTTTTTGATACTATTTTACATGAAGCCCGCTATTTAGATTTTTTTATAAAATAAATAATTTAAATGAAAACAACCCAGCATTTATAACAGATGAATTTGACAAACTTCGAAGGATACTTATACGATTTGTTGAAGAAAATGGAGCCTAAATAATTACCTATTGTTTTTGTTATTATTGTTACATTTCTTTTTTTTTTTTGATGTGACAGTTGTTAAAAAAATACTTGATTATTATGATATTTTATTAATAAGGTTTTAAAAACGAATATTTCAGAAACAGTTGAATTTAGGTATATGGTATGTTATATGAATTATGCTTAGAATTTTATAAGGAATCGAAAAACGAAAATCAAAAAATTAATACACTTCGTTTTTCCCTGTATACTGCTCATTTTTTAATTTTTTTTATGGGTAGAAAAAAGGATTTTTTAGTACCTACATAACCATACTTTTAAATTTTTTCGGACGCTTAAAATAAAAAAGTGTCAGGGTGGCGACATTGTAGGGGTTACCCGGTACATATCTTCTTCTGTTTTCAAAATATTTAGACTGTTGACTTTTAAAACAAAATAGACAAATAAAAACTTATAAGTAGTTATTATCTCTTTCAACAATTCTCCAGCAGTAAGTCTATCTTTCTAAAAATCCCATTTTGTATCACTTGTATTTTTTTTCTTTTCACGACACCTTTTAGACCACGCAGTTGTGTCACCACGGACGTTATACAAATATTTGTTACTCAATATTTTGAATTTTTAGATAATCTCAGTTATTAGGTCGAGTTTAGATTTATAAACTGAATTTGTGAAATCCAGCAGGTTAAGATCGGGTGATCTGGGAGGCCACTCGTAACCCTGTTCGTAATTTATATTATATTTATTTTTTAAGTAAGCCCAAGTGATTTATTCGGCGAGGTAAATAGCTTACCCTTTACAATATTTGTTGCTCCTTTTTGTGGAAAATATGTATATTTTAAATTAATATTTTATTGTATTAAAAAAACCGTATCGTTTAGAGTCCTTAAAAGTACAAAGGGTATCATTAGTTTACCATTAACTGTAAAGGGTTGTAAAGTGCATGTCGTCAATCGAGCCCGGTTAATTTCAACGCCTATAACGCATGTTCGAACCGGGCCTATACGGGACCCGGCAACGCTGCACGTTGGCGATGCTGATCGATGCCGACGCCGGCCGCTTGTATCGAGCGACGTCGTTACGGCCGTGGGGCAGGTTATTCCAGGGTCAAGGTCGGCCGATCGAGCCGCCGCCCCATCATCGCCGACATCGGTAATGCCGAGCCCACATGAGCAGCGACGCCAAACCTGGACCACGTGGAAGAACATAGCTCAAGTTTAGCTGGAGAATTTAAATGGATCTCTGTGTTTTAAAGCTTAGTCTTATTATATTGGTAGGATAATTACATGGTTTTTTTCCTATTATCTTCTGAAATAAAGAAAGGTAACCCTGTTTATTTTTATGGAAACTTATAGAGCTCTTTTTTATTTCCAAATCTGTAACGTTGTCTCAGTATCGAAACATGCAGATACTGGGATTTACGGCACTTTTAGCAAATTTGGTAGTGCCACCACGGATGTAATACAAATAACTCGTTACCGTCAACTATTTTTATGATTTTGGTATAGTTGGATCAGTATAAGAACAAAAATTCGGTGCTCCTTAAAAAGAAAAAACTATAAAAAGTAGCTAAAAAGGTTTGATTTGAACTGGCGGCCGCCTTTACTTTTTTTATGGACCTTTTTACAGACACGTGCGGGAAGCGGCACATTATCAAACCAGTTAAAATCAAACCTTTTTAGCTAATTTTTTTTCTTTTTGAAAACCACTGAATTGTCATCCTTATACTGATCCATCCATAATTCCAAATTTGATAATAAAAGAGTTCCGGGCTTGACGACCGTAGACTAGATTTTTAAAATTCAAAGTTTTCAGCCGCGCCTGCAACACTATATTCTGTGGTGTGGGCGAGGTACACCTAGTGGACGTTGCGGCCTATGGACTTACTGCTAAGATAAACTGGGAAGGTACTTGCGCTCTAGTTAACTGCGGACCGATTGGGTACTGAACGTCGTTTTGCCTTTTTCCCTTTTTATTAATGTCGTATTTAATAGGAGATTCCATATTTTATTTAAATACAGCTTAAAGATCTTTATGTCCTTTCTGTATAAGCGGGTGGAGCAAGACAGCGTTGTCAGAAGCAAGTAAGGCTTGTATAAAATTGCGTGTTCGGCTACTGCGGATTTTTTAGTTTTATCGAGTCGGTTGTTTCTTCTATATGCTCTGTAATAAAGGCCTTAAAGCTCCGTTTTACCGTTACCACGTACACCTTGCCGAAAAAGCGAGGAAATCTATAAACGTTGTTACTGGACAGAAAGTATTTTGAATCTTTTGCTGTTCGAAGTTGTTCTTGTATCTTTCTCCTTGGTTTGTCGATTGCCTTGATTTTGTGTTTCCCCAGTTTTTTCCGATGCGGCCAGTGCATTGTTTAATCACCCTGTGTAAGCCTAAATGCATACTAATATTTGATGATCCTGTACTTGTCTGCAAAAAACATGCCTAACTCAAAAACAGAACCATCACTTACGCAGAAATCACTTTTAAAATTCACGGTATAGTAAACTATCGCTGAACCAAATTATGTTAGCGACAGAAACCGGTCATTACATAGCTAGGAAATTTGTGCACACCATGAATACTGACAGAAACGAATGCACTTGCAGACATTGTAATAATGATAATTAGAGAGAGCCACTTACATTATTTACAAGTGTCTCACTTACATGTTACGGAGAAGTCAAAATATTGCAACTTGCAATAAAGTTACTTTAAAAAAAACATACGTACATGTCAATGAATTGTTTGCTTATAGTTGTAAACTCGTATGGTTAGTCACTTGTGACTTAGATACTTTTTTCGAAGGAAAGTTTTATATTTAAATTTTAAATGCTTGTAATTGTTATTATTGAATATCGTTTATAAAAATATTTTGCCTAAGCGTTATTAAGGTATATTTGTTAAACAATTTGCTGCCAGCTCTATCCTTGATCCTCCTATTAATGCTTGTTCATTCAGTTGCCCCTGTTTCTCATAAAATGTACGATATTATATTTAAAGTCAAACAGATTAAGCGTATTTTTCTTCCCTTTATACTAAAAAATCGTCTGGGCTGGATGGCTCGCCTCTTTCGAATCTCTTACGACCCGGGCATTTTTCCGGAGAGCTGCAAAGCTGTACGTGTGCAACCTGTCCCCAAGAAAGGATGCAAGACTCTCCCTTCTAATTAAAGAAATTAAAAAATATATTAATTTCCAAATCTTAAAGTATCTGGAAAAACACAAGATCTTACATGACAGACAGTATGGATTCCGTCACAAAAGATCCACAGCTGATCTTCTTTCCTTTTTCTCACACAACTGGAACAAGTCCCTTGAGTTTCTTGGTGAATCCCCGATCGTTGCTCTTGACATATCGATGGCATGACAGGCTTCTTAACAAACTTCCTTTTTACGGTCTTCCACCTAAGTTTTGCTCTCGGCTCTCCAGTTTTCTTTCTAATCGACGAATATCAGTTATTGTAGATAGTCATTCTTTCAGCTTCTGCCAGGTTAATGCTGGGGTGCCCCAGAGCTCAGTACTGGCACCCACTCTGTTTTTTCTACACATTAACGATCTTTTCTCTTTCACAATCAATCCCATTTATAGTTTTGCTGACGATAGTAACATCCACTCTAACATTCAATTTCCCAAGCCAGTCAGTGACCCTGATTTGGAAACCGGCGTAGGTCAATGCGGATGTCTTTCTCACAAGACCTGTTGGAAAACCTTTAATAGTTGGAGTCAAGTGTGGAACTTCTGATTGGTGAGCAATGTTTAAAATATGCGTTTCTCTTTCTTGTTAAATTGTATTTTTATAAAGTAATGGCTGCTATGCTGTAATGGTTGCTATGCTGTAAACTGGTCTCTTACAGTATGATTTTGAGGTTGTACTGTAATGCATTACTGTAGAAAATGCGAAAAAGATATTTAAATACACCTCATGCTGGGAAATGAGGATCGTACAAAAATAGTTGCATAAATTTTCGATTGATAAAGCATTTATTATAGTTTTCGCTATAGCTTTTTTTCTAGTCATTAAATTAAATTTAAACTAAAAAAATAATAATAACTACGTTAACCTTTTTACGGAATATAAAACAACCTAAAACACTTGGTTTTGTTGCTAATATTTGATAGAAAACAATAAAAATCAATGTCTGTTTATTTTTGAAGTCATTGCATTATTTTCAATAAAACAAACACATTTTGTTTTTGCAAGCACCAAGTAATAACCTTTGACACTCATAATAAGTAAAAGTTAAAAATAGTCATACATTGTACAGTTACAATTTTAATAACAGTATTAAAAATGTGTTGTGTGTTATTTGGACGCAGAATGGAAATTAATGAATTTAATATTTCAAAAAAAAAATGTATTATTAATTAGTCAACATATAAAAGGATTATTATTAAGGTTACTTATCGTATACCGGGTAATTGAAAAGTTCCATGCATTATGCGCGACTTTTCTGCCACTCTGTATATTTAAACTCGGTTTGATGATTTTTGGGGTCCAATTTTTAATTTTTTTAAAGAGAATTTTTGAAATTATGATTATGGTTTGGTTTAGTAGCCTACAGCGCGTAAGTGAGTTTCTGCATGTTGAGAAACGCCTCGGTCTAATGGGATGTAATTCTTGCAGAATCCCATACTATAAAACTTCAAACAACAAAAATATACGGTCAGCTAATGACGAATTCAGAGTGCTGTGGGTTTGGATAGATGTTAAATTGTGGATCCTGCCAGATCATCACTCAAATGTTAAAGGTTAATTCCCACATAGCAGTGCCGCAACCGCGCGTCGCGTCGCTGTGAATGCTGCTTCTAAAGTTTTCAAATATCTAAATGTACCAGTTTCCACATAAGCAGTGCGGCGCGGCAGCAGCACGGCGCGTCAAGATCCAACGCCTCCGAGAGCATTGTATGCTGCTGTTGGATGACGTGGCGTCGCTGCGCTGCCGACTGGGAATTGAAAGCAGCAAACACTGCTCCAGATTTTTATTGTTTGGCAGATCTCGCCGCCACAATTCGGTCATTGTGCACCCAATATTTTCGCTTTTTTCTTTTTTCTTCACTGAATAACAACACAGGAACAGCAAATACATCATCATCGCTAGACCATGAACTCATTTTGAATGACATTCGTTTCGAATATATACTCTGACGACTACTGAACCATACTGAACTGACGTTTTTGAAATCAATTTGCAGCGGATGCTATTGCTGTGCTGCTATGTGGGAATAGCTCAGACGCGACGCGCTGCTGCTGCACTGCTATGGGTAGTCGCGACGCGCTGTTGCGACACTGCTATGTGGGAATTAACCTTAATGGAGATTAAGTTATAAGAAGTAGTTATTTGTATAACGTCCGCGATACCGCAAAACTACTGTGTTGTCTATACTATGTCTTAAAATAAAAATTGTTCCGTTTTCTGGACATCGTTCAAGAAATCCGGAAATATGTCCTAAATCTATTAAGACCAGTCTTCCACCGTACCTACCTGGTACTTAGGTCACATAAAATAATTTGTTTGCTATCCTAAAAAGAAAAGTTTTAATACTTAGTCCAGTAACTGAAGACCTGAAAGTACCCAAAGCTGTAAATATATCTGTACAGTTTTCATTTGTGGTGCAATTTTTAGGTCTTCACGGATGCTTTCGAGCGAGAAAAAGTATATCACGATTCCGACGTGGGAACACGTTGAAAATCCCCCAAAGTCGCTAAAATGAGTTAGAGAATTTTTGTCCAGACAAAAATGAAGATCACCTTAAAATCTACAAAAATGGTCCTTGCCATTTTTTTCGCGACACCAATATTTTTTGCAAAAACGGCCGTCGAAAAATCCATCATTTCACACTGGATAGATGTGGCTAAATTGCTAAAAAATGCAGTTGGGCAAAACAATTTTTTATCAAAACGCAAAAAAGATGGTAAAGGAAATTTTCTGGGATCATTAAACACTTGCTAAGGTCTCATTATAAAAAAGAAATGTTAATAAGAAAACATTTTTTCAAAAAATTTAAAATATTGTAAAAAAAAACTTTGACCGCTTTTTTTAATATTCTAGAAAAATCAAAATGGACCCAAACTCATATTATTATGCAATGATAGGTACGGTTTTTCCCATTCCGATGAACTTTGAATAATTAAAAAATGTACATTATTGCCCGAATAATGGAACAATTCGTCCGCCCGCTTCTAAGTAAATCTATGAAGATAGCGGCATTCTAGCGGTAGAGCGGCAGCTGAAATGAGGGACTTTTGGGTCCCTTTATCTCGAAAACTATCGATTTTTCGAAAAAAACTATAAGGACTATATTTGTAGATTAAAAGGCGATCTTAATTTTTTGTCTAAACAAAAATTCTCCAATTCGCATATTTTGGCAGATATTAGCGGGAAACTCATTTTTCGGGCCTTGAGTGGCCCTTTTCAGCCCTTTCTCATCTGTTAATGTTGATAAACTTTTTTCTCTCGAAAACTGTACAGATTTATTTACAGCTTTGTTCCTTCATTTACTGGACTAAATTGAAGAGATTAAGAAAAGAGTAATTTTAGATAATTGCATTAATATTGTTGCGGCGTTTAGCAATGTCCACATCTTTTTTATTTTATAATATATGTTATTTTTCTCAAAACACAAATATCACATATCCAATTTAAATATAAATAACAAAACTAAACCACAAATCCTGTGGGATACTTTTTAATTTAATACGGTATTGAATTACTAAGTTAGTAGGTAGATTTGGAGTTTTCGCATTTCGTTTATTAAAACTAAAAGAATTGATGTTTATGGTATTACCTAGTTTTTGGATTTTAAAATACTTGCCATAAAATAAAAATATTTAATGTGTTTTATTATTAGGAATTATAAAAAAAGATATAAATAAAAATATGTACTGCCATAACAAAAAAGCATCTACTAAACAAAAAATATTACTTTTTTTTATATAAACCTAGCTAGTCATGACGCGCGCGGATAATCCAGGGCGAGGCAGCACTTGGTCGGTTTATAGCCTGCATCAAAGGTGCTTCGCTAGGCTACTCCCACCGTATAGACTGGTGTGGCGATAAACCAAAAGCAGTCATTTTGACCAGCATCTTTCCTTGTTGAGTCGCGCATCAAGTTCGAGGATGGTTCGATGTCGTGATTCGCTTTAATTATGCGCGCATCAGATGAATGTGGAAGTTTCTCGCAATGCACTTGCGCCTATACAACAAAGATTAATGTTATTTATTAAAAATAAATTCATTAATTGCAAAAATTATAGTTTAAAATTTTAATTTTTAATAGTCGCTAAAAGCTTTAATACCTTTTTATATACCAAAGGGTTAAACACTAGATTACCCAACGTTGTTTGAATTAGTAGTTTCAAATTACGTAAATTTGCTAAAATTCTCATTTGTCAAATGGACGAAATTCATTGCCCAACTGCAGACTGTTAGTCATGCGGTTCTTCGAAAAATGCACATTGAGTTTCATCTGTTTAAATTTATATTGACGTTTAAATTGTTAATTATTCAACTTAAAGCCTCATTAATTTTTTAAATTTAGTAAAAACTAGTTTTTAAAATGAATTAATAAAATGTTATTAGCATGCAAAATATATCGGGTGTTTGGTTAAAATTTTAAATAATTGGTTTTGACTTAAAATTTTAGAAAAATGTATTATTTTATATTTGAAAGGTAAATTTATAAAAATATTATGTACCAGTTCCATAATTATTACTGCAATATCTATTTATAGTGCTATAATTTTAGGCACCCTTTTACCATATAATGGTCTAGTGCGACCAAGCTCTTCTGTTTGCTACAATAATTTTATCCAAAAATTGTCACAGCTCGTTGTGGCATGATTTGTATAAAGGTTGGCAGTGGCGGCTCGTGGGTTAAAAAGTAAGGGGTTGCAATTCTAATGGTTCTTTAAAAAAATAAATAAATTACCACAATTAATGAAAATAAATATATATAATAATAAAAATAATATAATAATAAAAAACATGTGTGGCACACATGTTTTTTATACAGCTCAGCATTAAATTAATGTTCTGATAAGACTCCTTTTTTTACTAGTTGTACAAATTGTTCTATTTTTAAATGAGGAATTGGCCTCCCAAGTCTTTTTATTTCCGCTTCATCAGCTAAAGATCGGCAACCAAACGGCTCTGCAATTAAACTTTGCACCGAATTCATTTTAAACACACAAAAGATTTCTAAAAAATGCAATAAAGCACCGCGCGATAACCAAAATAACAAATTATTCTTCAATAAATTGTAAATCAGCCCGCCAGATAAACAAAGGTTTGCATTCGAACTGCAAACCGCATGACGCTTATGAGACCCAATGCCAAGATAGGCAACTCCATATACTTACGCGTACTCGTAATGAATCCAATTGGGTTTGCATTTTGATTGCAACCATCGCATCGCATCGGTATCGCTTAGATGAGACGCGAGC